>JAQFYC010001588.1:0-32615 GCA_034694165.1 Tomocerus mixtus | reverse complement strand
TTTCCTTTATTGCATTTTTCTGAAAAATCATTCCAAAACTGCTGATTAATCATTCCACATTAAATGAGATCCATATTATATTATAAATAAACTCAACCAGACTGTCCCGTCCCTGGTCTGGTCATCTTTTTGTCTGGTTATAACTGAATTACTCTAGTGTATGTGTACATAAATTTATTTGCATTAAAAGGATATCCAGCCAGGTTCCAACTTTCAAGTACATACTTCTACTTTTTACTGCATTGCATGATACATTGTATGTAAATGCATAGCAAATCAGTCTAGATTCCTATGATCAGCCCCGCCCAGGCCGAATGATACATCCTATTATCACCTTTGTACACAGACCAGAACTTTGTGGCCGCCTTCGTTAGTAAATTTTCACTGAGTTGAGATGAGACCTATGTATAGGTGTTTTTCTTTTGATGATATTTACTTACATAAGCAAAGATTTCATGTGCAATTGTAAATTGGATTACATCATTTACATCCAATCCAAGTCGGGACAAGGCAAGCAACTCATAGACTTTAACTTTACGGTGTATAGATGTAGATTATCCAACCTTGTACAGATATTTAAGCTGTATATATACAGATAGCATGTGATACTTACATAAAGACCTGTAGGTAATAAGAATTATAATAACTAAAGTTAGGTGATTGCTTTGCAAATGTATGTGATCACGTAATAGGGAACAACGTTTGCGTCAGGCGAGTTCATGGTTGGAGAATTGCTCTTATTCTACGCATTCCAGCGAAGTTGTAGTATTTACTGCATAATATAGCATGCTTAATTATCAGCCATAGGGATATTCTGTCGAAATCTGTGCCCTTTAGCTGTCCATTATGATTTCCCATTCCAAAGGAAGGAGGGTCCATAGTACAACTCTTTTTATACAAAGTCATGAGGACAAACCCTGCTTGAGATGCCCTATGCTCTTCACAGGGTCAATTATTCAATGTAATGGATTAAATGCTTACTGAAAAACTAGAATTACTATACAGATACAATTGTTTAAGTATATTTTATAGTCTTGCGTTTTCTCTACGTGACAGAACGCAGAAGAAGTGCTTTACTGCTTACAAAGCATTAAATATATGGAATTATCATAGAAAAGTGAGTGCTCAATAAAGCACTTGATTATGTCAAAAAAGAAATACATGAATGTGTTATACCTACGCTTAAATTCAATTCATGTGGATATTTTAGTCTCGAGTTTACACAATCAAGTCAAGCCAATCCAGAGTTAACCAGAACATGCAAAGGAAAGCACGGGGTGAGAGGATGCAATTATATCTGGGTTCCAACTAAATATAGCATGCATGTTTATGCTGAAGGGTGTGTGTGACTTAATATTAAACTTTAAATGTACATTCGGTAAATGGATGTTAATGTTAGTGTATTGTACTATGGATTAATTTGAGTTACATAGGCTGCTAGGATATTGAAGCAAATCAAGTCAAATAAATCCCAATCAGTTGATGAAATATTATATAACTGGAATACATTGATTATGTGTTGTAGGAAGATACGGAGGCGGCTTTGGAGGCTGTGAAAACTTTGTTATCGTTTTCAAATGAGAATCCACGGAAGGCAGCGTCGCCTTTGGGAATGGGCGGCCCATTGACACCTCAGCCTTCAGACGAAGGGGAATCCGATGAAGAAAAAGAGAAAGAGTGCACTCCAATGGACTTGGTTGTCAAACAGGAGAGTCACGCTCCCAGAGCTTCTGTCATTATGATGGCACATAGTGACGGGACATACGAACCTGCTAAAATGTCTGGAGACAAGAAGGGTACCCGTACGGGACGGGCATTGGCAGAGCCTCTTAAAGAATTACCTCCGCCAGAGGATTTACCTAGCAGAAAAACGAATGGGTCGGAAATGACTAGTGGACACCGAGACAAGAACATTCCTTTGACAGGGGGCGTGGTGGCTATGAGTGGCGATGTTTTTTCGGGCTCACGCATCGCCACCTCCACTCGCGCCCCAGTATTTGCTTCGGAATCTCCGAATCCTCATCTTAGCAATGTGAACAGTAAGTTTTTCCAATTCATTTTAAATAGTTTCTGAAAAAAATCTGGAAAAATAATTTTCTGTGGAAAACAATCCAAATTCAGAAATTCATTAGAATCGCCTTTTATGAATTACCTTAGGTCAACACAATAGTATTCGTCCCATAGCCATTGCTCCAAAAATGATGCCTATCATGACACTTATCCCAGTGGGTCAACAAAATCCCGGTGGGCCGATTTTGTACGTGCCGTCTATGCTTAAACCTGGTCCAGTCGTTGGACAAGAAGGTCATCAACAACAGTCATACATAATGCCGCCATTCCTTCTGCCTGGAACCGCAGTTGGACTCCAGAGTAATAATGGAAATATTCAAATGCCTATGAATATTCCGAAAGTACCAATTGTTCCGGATCGTCGCCGCACTTATTGCTGCCTTCGTGAAGGATGCGGAAAGACTTACTACAAGTCTTCCCATCTAAAGGCACATGAGAGAACACATACTGGTAAGCAAAAGTTTAATAGTTTAATATAATTACTTTCTTCAGCAATTGACAAAAATCTCATTTCGTTGTGCAACAAGTGTAAGTCAAAGGATATGCTAATTATAATTAAGAAGCAACGATACCTACAAAGTTATCTGAAATAAATGGCTCCTCTACTTTTAGCATGCACAATTGCACATGAATAATTACATATAAACTTATCGTATCATACCATAGGATCTTGACCATTAGACATTCATAATATTTTCAGATTAGCATAATACAATGATTTCGTTATAGCGCAAATAACTACCAACTACTAGGCATAAAGAAGCTCTAAAAAGTTATGTTGTCCTTCCATACATTTGCATACCTACATAAATATGCATACAAAACAGTTCCGAAATGTTGAAGATACACCATATACTTCATCTTCAGCTATATTAGCTTTAATGTTATGGCTTTAACTTGTAAATATTATTCATAATTGTATTAACTGATATAGATTTATATCCGAGCCACAAGAAATTTTTCCACGAAGATGTTTCGATGTTCCAAGATATAACTATAATGTGGTGTGATAAATACAGACAGGAGATCATAATTTGTTAGGGTATCATCAGCAGGGTATTCATAACAAGATAATTATAGTGAATAATTTAAGAAACATTAATGAAATTGTGTAACAAATTACATCATCACATCAGCATACGTTATATATTATATCTGCATTTGGCAAGTGATCGTATGATGAAATACGCAAGATTTGCAAACGAAGCTGAAGACGAGCATCGTCAGTTAGAAGGAATGGCGAACTTAACCCTGCAACCTTCTTTGTATTTTTATGTTTCGCCAACCAGTATTAAGTAGATGGCCAAATAAAGATAAATGTATGGCTAAACTAAAATTAACGAAGAGCTGGGCAAAAAATATTCACGAACAGCATAGTAAAGTATATCGCAACATTTTTTCTCTTTGTTTACTTACTGCCTTACACTTGTGCAGACATTAGGCCAAAGGATTAATGGGATGTTAGAAAGATTATGAATAAAACACTTAATCCATGATTTCTTTTTATGATTTTAGGCGAAAAGCCATTTGCTTGCACATGGGAAAATTGCGGACGCCGCTTTTCCCGTTCTGACGAACTTTCCCGTCATCGCCGCACTCATACTGGAGAAAAACGATTTCAATGCACAACTTGCGGACGTCGCTTTCTCCGGTCAGACCATTTGGCCAAACATACTAAACGTCATCTGAAAGAGCAGAAGAAACCGATCACTCGGTAAGCTGGACAATAATTCTGGAGAAAAGCGTTAATTTTCTAATAAATTGGTTACTTTCACTTTTACTAATAATTTTTATTTTCTTTATTTCTCCAGTGAGACTCAGATTGCCCCAGCCTTTCGCTTTCTATTTCCACAAGTTGCACAACCACATCATCAGCAATAAACTGGAACTGGATTGAAGAGTGAATTCAAATTCCAGCTTCGCAGAAGAAGGACTGAAAATTCATTTACCAAACCCACATAATAATATAATACCGTTTCGGTTCGTAGTGAAAATATAGATAAGGACGATTTGTAGTTGCATATTATGTTGTTGATGTTTTTAGACTTTTAGTAATTACCTATGTACCATTTTTGAATTTACATAATATATAATTTGGCAATGCCGAATCCTTATAATATCCTGTTACATATAAATATAATTAGTACCTAAGCTGGTACATTTGTAGGAAAGAGAACACAACACAAGTAGTCGAAAAAGCATAATAGAGTCGAATCGTCATATAGTAGTCGTAAAAGAACCAAACAAACCAGACGGTTTATAATAGAAATATCGGGTCAAACTGGGTGCATGTACTTTTACATTCATACATTTATCAATTTATGGGTCTTACATATTACTATATAAAGTAGATTGTAAATCACAATTGTATCCGTACTTACCTACTGAAGTAAGTCAAGTCAGGTACATTGTGATAGAACATAATACTTTTCATTACATTTATTATTATCATATACACAATACATTATTCATTTTTGTTTTTAATATGATAAAATAAGTAATCCGATCGGTCGATCATAATTCAGAACAGAACAGAAGAGATCTTATTTAATATGGGATATACCTAATGTAAAGTAAAGTTAAACTGATTCTAACATCTGCTACATAATCAGTTTTACGATTCCCTTCTGTAAACCTTTAAGCAAACATTTGCTGCTACTTCTGCTGCTTTCACGAAATTGAAAACAACTTATTTCACTATACTGTAGTTATACCTAATCAGATAGCACACGTTTAGTATAACATAATACATCAGATACTATTTACGAAACCAAACCACATCTTCTTAAAACATCTTTATACTGTAATAAAAACACAATCTATAGCTACCAGCTACCTATTGTATAAAGAAGAGACACTATGTAGAATGACTTGTGGAATGATTGTCTTAAAGACTGGAACTTCGAAACAATTGAGTAACGTCAACTCAATCAATCAAAAAATCACAAACACTTTAGGTATACATGCAGTAACATCTGTGGACAGGCATTTTTAAACGTAATACCAACCAATACCATCACATAATACCATAAGACACCTTAGGCAAAGACAAAGATCATGGAATGGCACAGACAAATCGTAATGACGGAAAACCTAGTCATTTTCCTTTCACCATTTGCTAATGGAAATTTTTCCATTAGCTCCTGATGAAATAACATACAAACAACACAGACGTACACAATACAAAAAGACTGGATTGAGAATCCCAGGAAAAATCAACGGATTATATGGAAATTTTTTAATTTTTTGGTCCTTGTTTTGTTAGATATGAAAATTTTGACTTTTGGAAAAATCTTTCACGTAAGCATTTAATTGATTGCAATTGTTCAGTTAATTCTTCCTGGAATCTCATCGAGTCTCTTTTTACCTTACGAATATAATCCTATATTTATTGTTGTTATTTACTATTAGATGTAATTTACCTAAATATAATTATGAAGGAATCATTTGGGGAATAATGGCAATTGGGACACTCGCAACAGGAGTATTGAAAATTATAACCTTAACCTTTGGCTACCATATTAGGTTATACCAAAGCTAAATATTATTATATCTTAATTATAAGAATAGTAATGTAATTTATACGAGCTAATTAAATGGCTCACCCTCTCTGTACAATACAATACCTTCAAAACAACTACTTCGTAACACTCACATCGTGCATTTCTTACATAAAATTGGATGAAATGTAATGTTATTTAGTGAGATGAACTTATGAACTAGAACATGAAGTGAATGAGTGAATGTTCGTTATGTTGATTAATTAATGATTAATCATTCATATATTTTATAATGATGTTTTTACAAATAAAACCAAGCAGCACATATTTTTGATCGACAAAAAACAATTTCCTTACTTACTTTCACTTTGCATACACACATATTAACCATTATCATAAATATCACCCAAGACGGCATTTTATAAGGTAATTAACTTTTACCTTTACGTAATTCAATAACTATTTCATAATATTCATTCACATGATTACACATTGGTTAACGAACAATGATGCTAAGATTAGGATCTTTCAGAAGGTAGGTCTTCTGAGGTATTAACATAAAATATTATTATACATACCATACAGGTATGTATGTTTATAATAATTTCGACGATTTAGTACTATTACATATTCACAATAAATAACATGTAAGCTAATTAAAGGCAAACATCACATTATGGATTTATAAAAGCTAATGTACATACATAGTGCTTTTAGTTTTCGGCTAGATATTTTACGAGCAATGGTAATGATACATAAGACACGCAATATTTTAAAATTCTTAATACATACCTAATGAATAATAAATTAATAATAAATAGCTCCTATTGCTAATTACTTATTAAATACATAATATTTCACTTCAAAATGGCAACACAAGCTGACGTGGATGCTAAGTAGTCTGGCAAATAAAATACCCAGGTATTATATAAACAATATAGAACCTATATTTATATTGCAGATTGCAGACATAATCAGACATCAATATGCATCACTGCACTAGGAGTTAAGGCATAAAATATATAATAAGTAATACTCTATTACATTGTTAAAATCATATTTTATTATTCATAATTAAGCCCGGTCGATGGATAACCATTTTTCTTTTTTCTGATTTATTTGCTTCGTTAGTACCGGATCGCGAATTCTAATTTTAGCTTCCAGCTTCCCAACTACTTTTCGTCCGTCCAAAATCTGCATAAGATGAAACAAGAAAGTCATTTGTTAGCTCATTTAATCAGACATTAGCATTTTTGAATTCACTTAAGATGTAAATTGATGCTCCAGGAATATATTGTATATAAAAATGTGAGACCATAATATGTACTTCAAAATAAGTACAGTATCATGTTATTTTCCATAATTTAAGCATACAGCTCTACGCCAGATATAACTGGATTTAAGTAAGTAATGTTGCTCAATGTCAGTGTTTTGTTGGTGTAAATGGTATACACAAATAATGTTCTACTTCAGCACAATTGAGATAAGACATTTAGCTTGTTTTGTTGGTAAGCATGGGAAGGGTTGGTACGCAATTAATGAACACCAAAACAAAAACTTCACGTACTGCACAATACAATTATAATACCATCCATTACATTGTAAAAATTGCAGACAGAGGATTGTCTAATAATCATCTAAAGCCAAAACCAACCAAACATTTCTGACGAAGTAGATGAACTTTCCCTATGAATAAATAGTTTGATATTTATTGTCTGTCTGCAAACTAAATGGATGCATTCGAAATGACAATGGTAATACTAAACAAATCTTTATATTATGTTAAACATACAGGAATTTTTCCTAATTTAGCTTTAGCTACCTTAACTATGTATTAGTACACACTACCTTTATTAAGCTCGTCCGTCCGGTTTGGGATATTTTCATTACTTATGCATTCTAAACTATAGTACACCATCCTGACTTAATAAGAACATTAGTACACTACACTACAATAGTCTATACAATATAGTAATCGTAGTTATTACTGCGCAATGTTTTCAATCAAAAAATAATCATTTTTGAGAATTGCATTATATAACTGAGGATTAAACTATTTTTCCCTTTCTATTTTTGCTTTTAGAACGAACTTGTCTCATTAATGTGCTAATATGAGTAAAATATTGAATATTTTGTAATTCAACTCACCTCAAATCCATCATGAAGAGTGCACTTGGTCTCCAAAGGAAGTAGCTTAGCCGTGGCTGACCCGATAAGCGTATTAGAACGTAGGAATCCACTGTTACAAAAAAATATTCCTCCACTGCAAAATCCCCTTTAGGTAAAATGAAAATAACAAAAAGGCAAGCTAACACCTACAACGTACATCAACATCAACCTACGTAATACAGTGGGAGAGGGACTATTCACCCAGTTACAGCTTACAAAAAATATTTTAAAACAAAATTGCAATACTACATAACACAATATTACTTCTTACTATTGCATAAGTAATTTACTTTACTGTACTCAAATGAAATGTACCGTACAAGTGAGTTATTATGCTTAGTAATTCAAATTCGCAATACATATTTGATGTAACGTATGTAATGTGACGGTGACAGCATGCAAAAAGCAACAAATAGACATAAAGGAGATAAAACGCATACCCTCTGGAATAAACTTCAAATTTTACACCATGTCGATGAACAAACCTCTGGAAATTTCTTGCGGATCTATTTATGGTCATCTTGAATGTTGCATTGTAATTGGGGTTATTCGTATCTTTAATTATTTGAGTTTTGTTCGACTGAGCTTCCTCGGCCTGTAAACAAGAAGAGTTTGTTATTTAAAGCATACACATTAAACATTTTAAGTAGTGTTTTCTTACTGGAATTATCATATCGACGATAAATAAACTATCTCGTCCAAATAAGGGCTTTAAATACACATGATGACAGAATTCAGGGAAGACGTGGAGGTATGTAGGAGAAAGAAAGTTGGTGTGCTTTCACCACGCAACCTCTTTCTTTTACATCCTTCAAAAATGAATTAATAGGTGCGTAATTTAATTAAAATTATCAAAATGTACTTATAGACAATTGGAATTAGGGAAAGCAAGATATTTTATATGAGTGTAGTAATGCCTCGAAAGATAAAATTTCATATATCGTCTACCATCCCTGACTTCTGTGATATCCTATATTTAGTTAGTAAACAAATTATAATACCTTACAATACGCACTAAAGTAGAATATTAATCTACACACAATGTTATGAAGTTATAGTTTTATTTGTAGTACGATTAACTTACCGTTGGGTAAGGTAGCTCTACACGAACATAAGTGTCCACATCAGATGGATTGGAGACTTTATAGTTAAGCCCTTGCATGACATTAATTTCGATTTCATCTTCGTTAATATCTGTATTGCATCTGAAAATAGTCAAATTAAGGAATGGTGAGTCAAATAATACAGCTATTTATTTTTATTACATACTTTTGAAAGGAATTGAAAGTCTTACTCGGTGATGCTAAAAATTCTTGTTTCGTAATGATGCTTGGGTAGTTCGTCACCTTTCCTTGCTGCCAGCCGCAAAGTATCAAGATCTCTTTTAGATTCTAAAGCCATGGACTCAAATCTATTCGCTGAGCCAATTTCGCCAATACTCTTAAAATGGTCTCGCGTTCTCATGCACATCTACAAAAGATCAGTTTTATTGTTGTAGGAAGGTAAATAGTAAGAATAAAACTCAATCAACTCCTTGCAACGATATTACATACAAGTGTACGAGTAAAAATATTACAAACTACTGTACTAACGAATTTAATTACATTAGTTAAATTTTGAAGAAATACAAACAAACCTTCATTTGGGCTTTCAAATCTTCTTCAAGCTTAGCAAATACCTCAGCTGCAGTCCCAGTTACTTGAATACAGTCAGCTTGTGAAATCATCTCAAAATCGGAGTCTGCTTCCAATGCTGCTACAGCTTCGGGTGGAGATGGAAGCTGAAACGATTTAATTTTACTGTTAGACCGTAAGTTGATTTTCTAATTACCCATCAGGGAATAATTTCCATTTGCTCATTTTAAGCTAAGTCTACGCTTACCGTGGCCATGTCTACAGGAAGTCCTGCTTGTGAATGTGAAATTAATTTGTCAAATCCTTTGGCAGTTCTTAGGAATTCCCTCGCTTGGTCGATGTCTCCCCTTTTCTTGGCATTTACAGCTGCTTCTTTAAATTGTTTTTGTCTTAACATAATTAAAGCTAATTGCTTCTCTTGGTGTGTAAGTTTGGTATTAGGTTTTCCTCCACGTTGAATGCTGCTTGTTGTACCTGGTGACACAGATGCCCCTTTAGGAGAACTTGCTGCAGCAGGCGTCCCAGGTTGCGGAGGAAGAGATGGCCTTTTTTCAGGAGATTTTTCAGCGGGGACAACAGCTGGTTGAAGAGGATCAGATTGTTGTGTAGCACTAGGAGGAGGAAGTGCTGGAGCTCCATAGGGAATTGGAGCAAATCCAGGAGGGGTCGGTAGCTCTTCATAAGCCACAGGGGCTCCCTTTTTGTATGCCTTAATAGCATCCTCGTACTGTTTGACAATTCGGCCAACTCGACGAGCTTTACTAGCATTAGATGTGCTATTAGCCTTCTCTACTTCAGACTTATATTTTTCTAACCGTTGTTCCAAAGCTTCCATTATTGTTTTGGGCGCAGGGGGTGCACCAAATATATCTTCACTTGGTAATTGTTGTGGCTGTTCCTCGGCAGTACTCGTCTGGTCTGGCACGGATCCGGCGGGTGTGGATTCAATAGTTGGGGTCGGTTTCGGTGTCGGTGCTTCACTGGGGGCTTCAAAAGGAATTGCAGGATAATTGGACAAATCTATCGATTCACCATTTTTAATTGCTGATTCTAGACCCTAAAAATTAAAAACTGTAATTAGCTTACTATTTTAATTGCAATGGAAATTACACTGACATGTTACACTATGACATGAGTAACTTACTTTCGATAGCTTTAAATATTGCACAGCACCCTGGGTATCTCCGGATCTCTTTAAGGCGACAGCTACTCTCTTATAGTCTTTCAAACGAGCTTCAACTTCGGGGTCAATTACCACAGGAGCTACAGGTATACTAGCTCTGGGGGGCAAAGGAGGTGGAATTTCGGCTTCCGGACTAACCACAGGCGATACGGGTATATTCACTTTAGGGGGAGTTACATACGCTGGGATTGGTACTAGGGGTTCTGGCAGATTATAATCCGGCTCCGGAGTAAAAGGTCTCGGTGGTGTCTTTATTACAGGTTGTAACAATGAAGTGTCGCCAACAGGAGGATCGGGATCAGAAGGTACCACCTCGGGCAAAGGTTTAGATACAACACTTCCAAGAGACACCGGTGGAGGAATATCCGATTCGTCAACAACCTTACCAGCTTTTGCTTTAGAAACAAGCTCTTTGAGAGTTTTGATGCTTCTGGTAAATCTACATGAAAATTAAATACATTTAGTTTGCAATGTTTCCATTGGTACATCACTATCACAAATATAAATGAACTTAAGTGGTTTACAAACTTACCTCCGAGATTTCCCTGAATCTCCATTAGAATCTGCTATGGCCTTGGCTTTCTCATATAAATCTAACCTCTCCACTAAAATGTGTAGAATTTCTTCTTTGCTCTTACTAGGAGCAGGCTGCGGAGGCGCTTCTTCTTGTTTTTCTTCTACGACTTCTGTTACCACAGGTTTAGCTTCCCCTGTAAGTTCCTCTAACTCAGCCTTAGGAAACAATACAAAATTCAGAAACTCCAAACGACCACTCCTACGACTTTAACTAAAACATTTTTATACTCAAACTTTACTTACCGCAAGATCGGGATCATCGAGATCAACATCACTATCATCACCGACATCATCATCATCATCATCAAAATTATCTATATTTGCATTAGAAGGCAGTGATTTGGTAGTTTTAGGTCGACTAGGTGGCTGTGGTCTCTGTTTGGGCGCAGAAGGTTGTTTAGGCCTTCCTCTAACAGGAATATCTTCTCCATTTAGAAGCATCATTAACTCATCCTCTAAATCTGCATCGTCAACGTCCAAATCAACATTATCCTCCACCCCCACAAGATACCCCAGCTGTAAAGACAATGTATGACATTAAAGATTGAATACATCTAAATCAATATTCTACTCAATACAAAAAAGAATATATGCGTATTAATTTCAAATTTACATACCTGAGCCACACTTTGCGCTTTTCTGTCTTTACTTTCTTGACTATCTCTTCTGCTGGGCCTTGGAGGTGGTTCAGGAGCTTTCTTTTTGCCAAACCCGAACATTTTCTTTTGGTGGACTACTTGTATTGAAGTAATGAATAAAGTTAGCTAACTTCAAAATCTCGTATTATCTAATGAGTTCGGCTGTCGGCCGCGTTAAGAAAAATGTCAGCAATTTCTCTAATGTCTGAAGATTAGTTTTAGCTGTGAGTAATAAAAGTTACTATTTCAGTTGCCTTTATATCCTCCGGTGTACTTACTGGAATATAAATTGAAAACATATTAACTACATTCCTGGTACGGTACAAGAAGGCAATTAAAAAATAACCGCTATCAAATTAAAAGGTAATCATATAAAAAAATAAATTTGTCCTGTAATAAAAAAAAACTTACAGCAGTTATTTGTTTGTCCTAAGTCCTAAGCTCCAACATTGGTGACCCGCATCCGCAATCCGCAAAATCATGAGATTTAATCAGTCACAATATAAGGGGATAAGGGTTGAAAGATTTCTGAATCCTCTTGAATCAGACGGTACTTGGATATTGGACAACATAACAACACAGCAAGATTGAATTTCGCAGTTAGCGCTCTTTTAACCGAGGTAAAGAAAGCACAATCTCTAAGATCTCTAAATCCATTCTATTCACTTTCACTCACATAGTAAAGAAAAGATTTATATTTCTTTCTCTGCTTTCCCGTGCCGTGATATGGAGACATCCAAACCTCCTAAACGCCATCATTGTTCTAATAGTACCTGGATTTTGGCATCCCTAATTGGTACTAATAACGTGAAGCACTTAATATAATTGTACTCAATTAAAATTCAGCGTATCTGCGCGAAGGAGCAAACTTATTAGTATTATTAAATGCCAACACCTAATTAAACACACATGTACAGTCATGAAACTGGCCACTTGTAAAGTTGGATAATTTTTATTTTCCAGATTCTTAATCACTGAATACTAAAACAAAAAGATTTAGAAATAGTTTGGGTAAACCAAACTTAAGAACAGTTCATAATCACTACCAATAGAAAATCAGGTCCACTCATTGTCAGTTTAAAAATTAATAATTCGATGAAATTTTTTAATATGTGATAATGGTGATATTATGAGAGCATTCATCCGATTCTGAGGGAACCGTTAACATTCGTGATGACGATTGGAGATATACCGGGCTACATCGTTACATTATCCAGTCCGAGGAGTTCTTGCACTCGGGAGAGATATGAGAACTCACGGGCATTGGGCAGTGCGCTCACAACACAGGCACTTAGGGCACTTCGGTTTAAATTCATGGGAGTTGCATCAAACCATTCATTTGTATTACCATCATAGAACTCCACATATGGTATGGTCGTCGTCCCTACAACAATTATAATCAACATCCTTTAGCAACTTAACTCTGCGAAATTATACGACATGGATATTGTAAGTAAATATGTGTATATTATATTGCGAAGGGTACCATTGAAACCTCCGATAACGAAAACCAAGTCTTCAACAACAACCGCTGCAAAATTGCTACGGGGACTAGACATTTCAGGTAGTTGATACCACTCTCCAGGATTCGTCGGATCATACCTCTCTGCAGAATTAAGTCTCGTGATCCCATTGAAACCTAAAGTAATTTACGAAAATTAAAACTTGTCAGGAAAACCCTTTCACCTAGATATTATATTTTTTCCCAGCATACCTCCAATAGCATAAATACAGCTTCTGTAGGATGCAAGACTGACTCCGCTGCGAGGACTGCTCATTGGGTGCAAAAATGTCCACTGGTTTTCCTAGGAGGCACAAACAGAAACACACTTTACATAATATTATGGCGAATCATATTAAACTATGATCTCATTTTACTTTCGTGGGTACTGATGTGTTAGTGTATGATTGATAAGATTGACATAACATAATAATTGTAGTTCATCCTTACCGTGGGGTCGTACATTTCAACACTATTGAGAACTTCTTGGCCATTGAAACCGCCTGCAATATATACCTTGCCATCAAGTGAGCAAGAAGAGGCATCACTCCGTTGTCTATTCATGGGGGCTAAAAGATCCCATTGATTTATATCGGGTGTATAGCGCTCCACGGAGTTCATGCGAGTTCTCCCATTGTAGCCACCCATCGCAAACACTTTTCCGTCTACACCGACAAAAGTCATAATTTTAATAATAAGGAAACATTGTTGCATGGGGGGGGGGTGGACAACGAAAGAAAAATTAAATTACCTAAGACACAACAACTGACATAGCAGCGTGCGTAGTACATATTTGCCTTATCCATCCAAAGTTTTGTGCTAGGATCAAAGCAGCGAACGGAGTTAAAATGTTCTTGACCATCAAAACCGCCAACCATGTAAATACACTGTCCAAGAGTGACCAAACCATGGTATGCCCGAGGGGTAACATCAGATCCACTTATCAGAAACCAACGGTCTGCCCTAAAAATTTAACTTTTATCTCACGAACATTCTCCATATTAATCAAGCGAGTAGACATGAAACAATAATTGAATCTTGCATCATCTGCAAGAATGATATACCTTGAATCATATGTTTCCATGAAACTGGTAGGACTTCCTGCACTCCAACCTCCAATGGCAAAGACAACTTCAAAAGGAACTCTAGGTCTGGCCAGGGGGTCATTCAGATCTACATCCGTTCCATGGCGAGAGTCCATTTGCGCAAGAAAAATTGAAGCCTCTTCCAGAGACTCTCTTACTGCCTAATGATTGAGGTCCAAATAAATAAGTACCACAAATAATTTAATTATATTTTTATATTGTAATATGAAGATTTAACAATATAATATGAAATAGAAAAATACTTACGGCATTTTCAGTAACTAATTTCCACGCGTATACATGAGTTGCAAAATGAGAATAACTCATTAGTCCGAATCGGATACACTGCAGCAATTCTCCAAGTCTTGCAATTCGCTGCTGAGGATTGTGCTCTGTCCACGAGCGAATAGCTTCAAAAATCTGCTCTTCATTTTTAGCATTCAAATGATCTTCCCGTAGAAGATTTTCAATTTCTTCAAACTCCATCTCTTTGAACTCTTCATGCTCCAATATTTCCCGAAAGTGGTTGAGAATGTATAATCGACCTTTTCGTTCTAACTCAGGGCAGAAGTAGGATTTTGAGAATCTGTATATTCCTAGGCAATTAGAAGGATTCATTTCTTTACTGAGGTATTGACAGGCGAGTTGAACAATCCCGATCATTTGATATTGATCTGCTAGTGGGAGCAATTTTTCGATGTTATGTGCTGTTATATGGCATATCCCTGTGTAAGCAAAGTCAATTATTTCTTTGAGAATGGGGGAAGGAACAAATTTGAGGGCCGTTTCCGTTAACTGCTCTTCTTCATCTGCACTTTGGAATGGATTTGTCAATAAAACTTTAAAATACGGACTTGCAGCTGCCATAATGGGGCGATGGACATGAAATATCTGCAAATAAAAATACGCACATATATAAGTAGTTGCTGCACTTCTTCCGCTTTAAATACATTCATTGATTCCTTTAGTTACATAAGTAATTAAGTAACTGACCACGCCGTCTGATGTTTTGATTGTTGCATCACAAAGGAACTTTCTCTCCCGAAATTCAGTCCAACATTTGGGGAATTGGCGTGGAACTGAGACTTCAGTGTAAAGATTTCGAGGAGGCTTTCTCTTTCCTCTGGAGGAGAACCCGGATGTTTTTCCCGTACCGACCGCTGAGCTAGAGGCAGATGTTGATGGACTTTCCTGTGATTGTCTATTTGAGCTCATGCGGGAACGCTGACTTCGTATTCGTTTCGGTACATCCATACTAGCCCTGAATATACAAAATATTTCGCCAATTGATATCTTTGTTTAGGTTTCCAAAACATCTTCCATGGATAACCAATTGATCACAAGTAATATATATAGCGTACCTAACGAGTGAGCTCACATAATAATTACCTGGTATTTTAATAGTCTGTTTACGTCTGTGAAATATTTTCTATTTACACTGTCACCAACCAGGTTGATGTCAGTATGCATAAAGGTGGTGCAAATTAGGTCCTCAGGTTAATATTAGATATTCATTTATACAAAATAATATTTCATCGGAATAAGTAGGCTTGTTTCTGGGTGTCCTCTAGTCTAGATTTCTAGACTAATATCCAAGTTTCACTGGAATAAGCTTCCCCCGGGTATCATTTATAATAATAATAATCATTTGATAATCATTTTATGTATTACCTAGGAAATGAGGTGGTAAGGTGAGTATTCGAGTTGCAATTGCAATCGGCTCACTTATGACCCAATTATGACCTATATTTTATAAGTGACTTTGTTTTAGGTTTGATACTGGATTTAGGGACACAAAATCCGACCGTTCCTTTCTCTTATACATAAAGGGAAGGAATGAATGTAAGGATTTTGTGCTTTCTTTACCTTGGTTCTTCTTTAATGCTTTGTTTATTCTGCGATTCTTTGAAACACCACTTAGTTGTGCTTATTTCGCTAACAAACTATGAAGTGGAACTTTGGAAGTTATATAACTAATTTAAAGCGCAACCAAATCAATAATCCAAGAACAACGTAATATCTAATTCGATTTTATACTAGTCATCATAAAATGGACTTGGATAAACTGGTTTTGATCACGGTAAGCATATTCTTATTTTTACAAGTCATTTTTTTGATTTTGCGGAGGATTTTAATCATTACATCTTTTGATTAGCATTTTCGAGGTAATAACCTCTTATCCATCTTATTAGGGAGATGGCGAATGTTGGTCTAGGTGAACCTAAACCAACTATTGGATGCGCACGCATCACTTTCTTATCATGTGATTGCTTTCACCCTTCGGTTTAGGTTTAGGTTGCAAACGTAAACCTAAAACCGAACGTAGAATTTCTCAATTCTAGGTTCATGAAATAGGTGAACGGTACTTCAGTTTTCGTGCAAGAAAACCACTTTACAACTTTAAAATTGAATTGCGAAACACTTTACAGTAGTTCTCAAAAATCATTTATCAGTTTTTCACGTCTTAGTTGATCTATTTAGTTGTAAATGTGCCATTAAAGTTTTATTTTAAGAATAGCATTGCATAATATGATATTTTGAACTTCTGCTATCAGAATCCTTACGAGTTTTAAAACAAAGGGGCAGTTTAGATTGAAACTGCAATTAAATTAAATTTAAATTAAATTAAAAAAATATAAGGGAGAACAGATGTAAAGGTTGAAATTGAAAATAGGGACAATATCACAGTACGTACAAGTACAACTGTTATCATCAGATATTATCAGATTACGATAATAACTTATCTATATGTGCACTAGGTCCAATTTTATTAATGTATTTTTAGTTAGTGTTAGTGACTGCATAATATACATATAAAATTACTTAACTAAAATTACGCAAAGGAATAAGACTTAAATGGCTTCTCATTATGTAATTTTCCCCTAAATAATAATATGTGGGTAGGTAGTTGGTAGTTCATTATTTTAAATAAGTGAATATTCTCATGAAAGGTCACATTTTGAATTTCCCTGACTGGGTTTCTCGCCAAACGTATACGTATTTTCGCCAACTGCAAATTCAGAGCGAACCTAAACCTAAACCTAAGTCCTGTAATCGGTCTTGGTTTACGTCTTGAACCATTTTTCGCCAGCTCCCTATTAGCACAAGCATATCGCAAGGTACCTAGCCTAGGCTACAGTTATGATCGATCAATGTTGATAGTGAAAGTAATGATCTTCGGAGAGAGTAACTAGAAAGTACACTTCAGCCTGTACATCTGTTCTGTGTATTCGTTACGGACATCAATCTGAAAGTGGTGAAAGTTCTCTGACTATCAGATGGGC
Source organism: Tomocerus mixtus (assembly GCA_034694165.1). Classification (NCBI taxonomy): domain Eukaryota; kingdom Metazoa; phylum Arthropoda; class Collembola; order Entomobryomorpha; family Tomoceridae; genus Tomocerus; species Tomocerus mixtus. The sequence continues at coordinate 14,975 of JAQFYC010001588.1, read as the reverse complement.
AGGCATTGATTTGGTCGCGCAGGTTTAGTTTTCTATACACTACTGCACTAGTACTATATTACTTACATAATATTTTTAGTTTTTTAACCTAGTGCAGTGTATTATGTACTCTACAAATAACTAATTTAATTACTATGTGAATTGGCTGCTCTGTTTTCTCTTTAAAAGATACAATAAGGTTTTAATGTTTTCACTCATAATTTTAAGGTCTTCATTGACACCTGTTTTATAGTTCTCAGGTATGCCAACCATCTATCCACCCAGTACTATATTTCACAGTCAGCTGCAAAATAGATATAAAGTAGTATTATAGCATTTTAAAAAATTGCTGCGCATTTTATTTCATTTTGTTTTCTAGGATGACAATGAAACTGGATAAGTTGGTTGGGTACTTCAGAATTCTAATTGTAAAAGTTGCACTGCATAAAGACTTGCCTTTTACAATTTCCAATAGAGCAGACAAACTACAGACAGAGCTCAGTCTTATCGATTAAACATGCGTTAAAATTAGCTCTTTTACTCACGTATAGTAATATTAAGCAGTACTTTCTTTGGTAGTTTTAAATGTAACTTTTCTGAATGTAATATAGGTAAAGTATAGGTGGATATGGAAAGCTAACCATCTGTGCAGAAAACTATTGCTAATTGTTGCTGTTTTTATATTTTCAGCTTCACAGGAATTGAGAAAGTTCTTGCCATTTATTTGACGAATCTTGGCACGGCAATCGCACTCATTTGGATCTCGATGTTAAATAGGAGGTCTAGTTTTGAAAGTAAGGATCCCGTAGTAAATAGATGATTTAGGAAATCCCTCACTTTGGACTCACTTTGGACTTAGAAAAAAATCAACTTTTTGGATCCCCTTATAACCTGGTACCAAAGGTGTATCAATCGAAAGCACTAGTAAAGGGCTTTAACATAGCACTAATTTCATTTTTCTACGGTCCCGTTCACGAGTAATCAATGGGATCCGAAAACTCCGAAAATCGGATTTTTGTATTACTCGTGAATGGGACACCGTAGAAAAATGAAATTAGTGCTATTTTAAAGCCCTTTACTAGTGCTTTCGATTGATACACCTTTGGTACCAGGTTATAAGGGGATCCAAAAAGTTGATTTTTTTCTAAGTCCAAAGTGAGAGATTTCCTAAATCACCTATGGTGGAGAAAAGGACCTTGTATTATCAGCCAAATTGCCTTATCGTTGCAATCATCATGATGATCGTCATAATGATTGAATTCTCGCATTATCTCACGTTGCCCCAGGTCTGGGGTACCCCGTTTGCCATATGTTTTGCAATTTCAATAAGAAATGGGGAATGAGGGCGCGGTCAAAATTCAGAGGCTGGGGCCGATTGACCACGGTTTTCAATGGTGTCATTGGAGAAACCTCAATAGACTACCCTGAAAATTTGAAGTCGATATCTCAAACCGTTTTTGAGTTATGGAGTATACGGACGGACAGACAGACACAACAAATTCATAAAGGAGACAAGCTCCTTAATAACTATTCCACGATACTATATGTTCACGCTGGATAATTTTGTAACTTTCAGAGTGGATAAGAAAATAATCGACATGAATACAACAACAGACAATTGTGAGCAGCCTGCCTTATTCGATAGTAAGAAGATGGCCAACGCACTTTTATCGACGCTTACAGATGTATCTCATGACACTCTGGATCAATATACGAACAAAGATTTCCTAATGTCCCTTCATTCTGATGTCCAAAAGCAACAATTAAATAGTTCTAATTGCGTTTTGCCTACTATGGCATCAGATGAAGATTCTCGTTGTTTTTCTTGTGATGACCAATGCTCCCCGTCCGACCGAGTGGATATCAATGACCTTATTAAAAACTTAAATGAAATTACTGAGGGAAAATATTTTCTAGGTAGAACAATTACTTCTGCAGCTTATAATCAGTCTGATACTTTAACTACAGTTGCTGAAGATCCTAGAGGGGTCAATGCAATTCGGATATATTTTCACAGTGCTGGAGATTTGTCGACTCTTAAGAAAGAATTGACTGATGGTTCTATTTTGGTCATTAGTAATCCGTGGTTCAAGGTAACTACAAACGATGGTGGTTTAGGTTTACGAGTTGATGATCTTTCAAATCTTTCTATTTTGAGCGAAGATAACTACACCAAATTGTTTCCTGAGTTACATTGGAAAGAACCTGCCAATCCAGCAATTGCTGAAGTCGTACAAAAGGAGCAGCAAGATAATACGGACGAGTTTAAGAAGTGGAAACGGCAGGGTAACGAAAAATTTGTCGAAAAGCACTACTTGGAAGCTTTAGAAGCGTACAATAACTGTCTAGAGATTGTTCAGAATGATTTGGATACCTTATCTAACCGTGCAGCTGTGTATTTAAGATTGACTTGGTTTAAACTGGCATTAAAAGACACAGAAAAAGTAATAGAATCTGATCCTGGTCATATCAAAGCTATCTATCGCAAGACAAAATCGCTTCACGGATTAAACAGATGCGCCGAAGCTACTCAATTTTTAAAGACTCAGCTACACTATGTGGACAAGGAAGCAAAGAAACAGATAATCCTCGGAGAAATAAAGAAATCCGAGAATATGGAACGTCAACAAAAAACTGGAGAATATAATATCTTGAATATGCTAAGAAATGACGGAAAGCGAATTGAAGATTGCGTTGAGTACATTGGTCCAATTGAAGTTGATGCGGTTCCACGAGTAGGCCGAGGAGTCGTTTCAAAGAAATTTATCCGCGCTGGGCAACTAGTCATGGCAATCAGAGCTTTTGAAATTGTGTTCAACTTTAACTCTAGAGGTCAAAGTCTCGACGCTTCATCGGTAAATAGAAAAGGAGCCGAATGTAGCGATTTCGACAGCGAAAGCCGCAAACAACTGTCCACGGCAATTGCACAACGCTTAAAAATCGACCCTAGTCATGGGAAAGAATTTTATAAACTACATGCCGGTCCCCATCTCGGAATTCCTAACTCAGACTTTGATTATAAAAAAGTTTACCTAAAAAGAATCAACGCCATCGTCAGCTACAACTCATTTAAAAGTCAATCATCAGAAAACGACGCTGCTTTTAACGATGAATCATTTCAATTTGGTCAATCCAAAGGATTGTGGATATTAGCTTCGTATCTGAATCACAGTTGTTTCGATCACAATTGTGTTTGGTATTCGATTGGAGATTTTTTGTTCATCCGCGCTTGCCGTGATATTCCGGTGGATGAAGAACTGACTATTACTTACTACAAACCACTACCAGAATATGCCGAACGAAGAGAATTAATCAAAGAATACGGCTTTTCTTGCGACTGTAGATTATGTAACTTGGAGCCCAATATTTCAGAAGAGAAAGTTCAACTTAGAGACAGAATCGTGGACGGATTCCAACGCTCAGCCCAAAACGACACAGCCTCGATGAGATTGACTCTCGAATGCATTGAGAAGATGAAACAACTTGTGCCCATTGAAACGATGAATTTGGATCTCCTGGACATGTATGATCATTTGTCCACTTTATACATATCGGAAGACAATTATGAAAAATCATTGGAAACGTTGGAAAGGGGTTTTTGCATCGCCAAAGCAAATCCTACTTGTGTTTCCCAAGCCGTTCGCTTCGCTACCAGTATTGTCGTTCTGCTTTTGAAAGTTGCTCGAAAAAGTGATATAGAAAATGCTCGGAAATGGATCGAAATCCTCAAAACTGAACTCACTATTGCCGTCGGCACGGTTGACATTTTCAAAATGACACAAAATGGCAAAATAATTATGGAGCTGATGACGCAGTACGGAATCAGCTTTTAAATGTCCCAAATCAAGTGTCGGTAATTCCCAACTCCAACCTATCCCATTACATTTTGATGATACCTAGAATTCATTATCGTGTGCTGTACCCGTACTGTATCCACTATTAAACGCATCTCATAATTATAAGCCATACATCTGCACACTGATGTTACCTCAACTTGCTACAGATGATTTCGCAGATATACCAATAAAATATACTTATCCAATAACTCATAACCACGAAATAGATAACATGTGTAGTACTTTTTCACATCTTTCAGTATTACAATATATTGTATAGTCAAATTATAATAACTGAATCAGACGTTAATTGTAAATAATCTGGTCACTACCAAGCGTTAATTACCATTGTTGTGTTTACTAAATAAAATTCGATTGTTTTGTTTACTTTTTACACGCCGTAGCAGTGCTTTAGAACAATTATTCCCGATTTGATGGCATGGTGTATACATTGACTGCCAATATTAATAGAGCAATGCTAAGGAGTATCAATGAATTCAATTGCCAACCCAAATCATAATAAGCATTTATATTTTAGGTGACATTAATCTTATTTACGTACATGTACATACAGCATACTTACATCAATCAAAGTAAACTAAATTAGGTTCGATGAATACATGTACTATACTGAATAGAATGAGGTTGGGGCCATAACTATTTACAATATAAAAGACAGTATATATTCAAATTCATTTAATTAATTACTAACATCACTTTGGTACTTAACCGAATACGTTGCAAAACAAAATCTATCTAAATCTAAACTTACAAATAAATCTAAGTGGTTAGTTAGGAGTTTTAGACTACATCATTCTTCCTTTAACACTATGGCATGTAATTCTGTTCATCTTTACAATCTATATTCTACTTTTAAATTAATTGCAAAACGGAACGACTTATCTTAGACAGTGCATCTTTAAAGTCTGAGCAGTGAAAGTTGACAGGCATTCACTAGAATCTCACTAGTTACACTAGTTAGCATATTTGTTTAAATTATTTTTGTAATTGCTGTGCAAAGGTGGCATTACTCTTCTCATAAGCCATCTTTATAAATATCAGAGTCAAGTTGGGCAAAAAGTTCTTTAATCAATTTTGACAGCAGCGTAGATGCGGTTGAGGAAACCATAGGCAGCATAAAATCCTATTGTAGCAGTCAGTAACCAGAATGTAAGAACCATAAGTCCAGTGTATCCGAAGTAAAGTAGGGTTGGAATAAACTCGGTAATCTCCAGTCGAGTTTTGAAGTAAAACACTGCATACAGCAGCATGTAGATAGCTGAGCCACCCGAAGAGAAGAGTGCTCGCCACCACCAATTATAGTCCTGTACAAATTAAGTTCGTAATTAATTACCAGTGAATTTCATTTTGGCTAAATAGGTACGTTGATTCAAAAAATGTTTTCAAAACATACCTCGCCACACAATTGAAAGTAAACCAATACGACCGCGATTTGAGAGACTGATAGAACCAAAATAAGGAATACTAAAAACAGGAAACCGAACATATAGTAAAACTGATTTTGCCATATTGCTGTAAAGATGAAGAACAATTCTATGAACATAGCTCCGAAAGGAAGTATTCCTGCCATCAATGAGCTGCAAAAATAGAATATTGGGAATTATTTACTAGACCATTGCATACGTATAGATACCTTAGAATTGATTAATAAGGATGACAATATTTAAAATAATACAAATAGTTACAAACCTCGGGATCGGATTCATGTACCAATGTTGCTTTGGAACTTGTCTTGGAATTTGGTTTGTTCGAACTGGATGTTGGTACGGTTTTCTGAAGCCAAAATATGATCCAAGATACACCAATGGGAGAGAAATTCCAAACCAGAGTAGCAATAACCAAACCATTGTTCCAAAGGGAACCGCACCACTTGATGATTTGCCCCAGATGAAGAAGTTTAGCAGGAAACATGTTCCAAATACGATTCCAGGAAACAATGTTCCAGTCTAATTACAATTACAAAACATTTTCTTCAATTAGAACCCTTTACAATTACTATTCAATGCCGTATTTACAAATATTTCCGCTATAATAACATGAATTTTATTATCTTACGAGAAATGCTTGCTTCTTCCATTCCTTCCCTTTAATTGTTCGGTACAACCTGGACGAAAAATATCCAGCAACAGTCCCCATTATGACGTACAAAAATATCATGCATGACATTAATGCTCCACGAGTAGCTGGTGACAGCATCCCCAACATTGCAAAGACTAGAAAATAATTGGCAATGTAACTATCATTTATGTTTTTATCCTTTTAAATGCTAAAGCTTTTACTAAGACTACTAATAATTTGCAGTTCTCCATATGAATTGCTAGACACCCACATATAGTGACCAGAGCCATTCCTAAGATCTGAATTCCACTTCCAATAAGAGACGCAAACAGACGTGGATATCTCGGTGGCCGAAAAACATCCCCGTGAACAAGTTTCCATCCTGTCTCTTCCAGTGCTTCTTCGGCTGAATCTTCCATGTTGTTGTAGCGAGCAATGTCGCGACGAAGGGTTCGAATAATGATCATTGTAATAATACCTATATCATGAAATGAATATATAGTTATTAATGATTTCATATCATCATCTCATTCATCTCTAAAAAGTAGAAGAATTAAGTTCGAGGTGTACCTGTTAAGAAAAACACTACAACCAAAGAGTTGATGATGGAAAACCAATGTATATTTACATCGCTCATCTTAAGATACACATCCCATCGAGACGCCCAACGTACCTGTAAGATTTGTTAAAATTAGAAACATGATTCCTACATAAGCCACCAAAGCTTTATAATTAGGTACAATAAAAACTTTTAGTAATATCCATCCAATTGCATATTCGCTTGGCTATAATAGTGTAAGCTTTAATTACATCTGATGACTTCCAGTTAACAGTGTAGGTAAAGAAGAGAGAAGTATCTTCATTTTGCTTGACTTCTTGAAATTCGTCATTTGAGTCTGTGCTTCGACTACACTGCTGCCCATTAAATTGTGTTTTCGACTGACTCCAACTGGAAGGTTGAATTTCGCATCCAACTACTCTGAAATTCTTGCTACAAAAACAAGAAGGGTCATTCAATTTACAATCGATGATTAGATATGAGAACAATTTTTTGCTTAATTAGGCAGTTGTAATTCTGCTCGCGTACTTATCGTCTGTGTGGTAGTGCAGGAGGAAATCTAAGTGATTGTTGATATACGCCTTGTTTCCATCTCCAGACATGAAACCCAAACGATACCCAATTTCAAACTGTTGATTGGGAGAATCTTGAGATCCAACTCGTGTTACACATGGTAGGTTATCTACAATCCTATAAGGCAAAGCAAAAACAATAAATTTTAATGAAAGGCTTACTTAGCTCAAGTAGTAAATATTAGAATGACACATTGCAATATACAGCCTTTTAACACTTATAAATGGTCTATGTATACAGTTTAATATTACACAAATGCATGTTAATCAATCCGTGTGGTACATGTACTCTATCTGCTAGCAGCACGACTGCGACTTCATCATATCTCACAATCTCTGAAAGTGTAATTTATAGGTAATAGACGACTAGATAAAGTGGTACTCCAAAACTGACTCTGATATCCCAATACCACCTTACTTAGTATATCAAAGTACTAAATAATCACAATAAAATTAAAGAAGTCTATATACTTATCATACATTACTGTGATTCTTGACAAATGAAAGGCAAGAAACTGGTTTATTTGTAGGTTAACGCAAGGCTACCGGCTAGTTGACGTGACAAACAGACCATGTGTCTGCTCTTGGCTTTTACATCAATTACATGTGGAACACACCAAAGAGATTCATAAATTGATAAGGTATCGAATACCCTTCCACATTACACACACACTATTGCCCATAAAACCCATTATACATACCTTTTAATGTATTTAATGTTTTATATTATCTTATACTGAATAATAATTATTCAACTAGGCAATTTATTATTATTGACTCACATATGGACGTAGTATTGATGAGAAATGTGAGAGAAGGCGACAGAAGAGTATGCAGTTGGCCAATGCACTGGAGTACCAGAATTACATGCCAACTGGCAATTCCGATCTTCGAGAACTTTGAACTCGTACGGTGTAGTCACAATCCGATCCCCTCGCAGTACCTCGCCGAGATTTTCTGATTTATACACAAGTTTTGAAGCGTTTGGTTTACAAAATGGTAGGCTATAATAACTGTAAGGGAGTTGAGTGATTGTTGAAGTCATTTTGACTGCCTTCACGATTATTGGTTCATCTCTTTTGAATTCTACTGGTGCTACACCGGGTACGTAGAAAGCGACAATTGGGTTTATCCATATAAACACTAAGGTCGCCGTTAAAAGCATATTGAAATATTTTAAACGTTTCATGTTCACTTCTAATACTTAGGGTTTTGTTCTTTCGGGTCCTGTTCAGTGAACTCAGTTCTTCAATAAATATAAATATAAGTTGGTTGGTTTTTCAACGATTAGCAGCAGTTAAGAGTGTCACAGTGTCACAATTGTTGAGCGAACAAACACCAAACACAGTAATCCTGCAAACTTCTTTCTTTTCCTGCAAAATTCATCAGTAAAAGGTTAGTAAGTATGACCAGATTATTAGTTATAGTTAGTGAAATTACCTAACTAAATAAAAAGTCCTTATGGGATTTTTCAAAAATGGCCAATTTTAAATCTGCGCTGAGCAGTTAGTGATAATGATTATTGGTACACTGTACACTTGTTTATAAGGCACCTTGGTTAAGTTGGTTATGGGCACTCTCTAAGTACACATCCTGTTGATTCCCATCCCCGCTTGGAGGTTGTTTACTACGTTCGTTTACTCGTTGCCTAGATTTTAGATTTCGAGTCACTCGTCAATTCTTTTTCAGTCCTATTATTCCCATGTCCACCTCTACTTTTTTTCACATGTTCCTGACTTCTCGACGTATGAATGTCAAATTCTATTTTCCTGTAAACAAGCAAATCCTTTAGATGAGGAATGTGGATGATACAAAACGAATAGAGATGACAACACAGCAGCCGCCAGCGTGGAACTATCAAATCAAAGTAATGATAAAAGTGAGTCATTAGTTAGTTAGTAGAGATTAGCTTAGGATTAAACTTAAAACTGCGAGTGGATTGAGTGCATTCATACAATACGTCATTTGTTGACATTGTATTGTGTATAGTATACTACGTATATTACGAATATACGAATTAAACAATAGGTTGATAGTTCACTTGCAAATGAAATGGAAAGTCGAAGTAATTAAATGTTAAATGAGATCTACTTAAACTCAATTCTACTGTAGTCGTAGTCATAAGTTAAAGGGTAGTGTGTAGTATGAAGTAATTAACAATCAATAAAATTGTTTTATTGTAATAAAAATAACAGTAAAACTTTCCTTACCTGGAAAGACTTCTTGAAAATCTGCCGACAAATTTTGATGGATATTTCGATGAAACTTTGACTAAACTAACAACTTCCTCACACACCTGAAGGTCTGCTCTCTACGCTCCAGATGTGATCATGATGCTGGAAGATGAATGAATAAGTTATTTACTAATTAAATTATAAACAAATATTTATCTCGCCGAAACAAACATTTTGTGGAATCATCGGTTTAAATCCTACCGCATTTGACATCCAAGTTGTCAAAACATGTAACAGCTTCCAGACTTCCAGTACAATATGAAATTACTTTTCATAATATTGAGAATAGTTCATCATATTATGCACATAGAATTGCACACGTAGATGTAACTACGAACGAAGAAGGAAAACGAACCGAATAAAGCCAATTCAATTCGCAAATTCGCAAGAAAGGTATGAGGTATAGGTACCTAAACATTTTAGGACCATTTACGGTTCCGAGTGGAGTCTCCAGCACTAGGGCAGGTGCCGCTACCAATCCTGATTTTAACAATGCTCCTCGATCTACAAAAGTGTCATGCACATTCGCTTTCCTGGCCTTTGTTCATGCAATTGTGTAGCGACAGATCGTGATCGTATGGTTGAACCACTGCATCTGGAAATGAACATTCCAATCTTCCAGTTCCAAATATGAAAGATAAATGATAGTAGGACCCACGATTCTACATAGCGTATGGGTACAATTTCTTGTACTCTTGACTCTAGTACATAAATATTTGTTACAAATGCAAATACAATCTGAAATTATCTGTAAGTATATAGGTAATATGTAAAAATTGGGGTACGATGGTACAAAATACTTAATTTAATTTAAATCTAATCTTTATCGGATAGGTATATTATTAATAATAGACATATTAATTTAATACACTATAACATAACACTCACTCAATTCGTAATTTACCGTATTAATCGATTTAATTCCACAGGGGAGATAATGGGGTTTACAAGGTTGTAGTCCTAGTCTAAGCTTAAATTCTAAATTACCTGGATTATATAGGTAGGGATATCTAACTTTCTCTAACTTTCTTTTGCATTATATGTGAACAATTTTCATTTATACACTAGAGACACATGGTACCAAATTGATATTTGCTTTATATTTTGTTTCAAACGCGTATAAATGGTGTTTATGGTCACCTTGCTTTAATAATAATAATAGTGGTTGGTAGCTGGCAGTTGGCTGTATGTGGGATTTTCCCATATATTGTATAGTATGAGATTAATCTGTTTTCACTCAATCTGCTCGAATAGTATTTTAAGCTAAACAATTTGAACTTATATTACAGTAATTTATATGTCGGCGGTTGGTGTTGGTAGTACTTATTGTTAGTTGACAAGAGAAATTCCGTTTGTTAAGATTACAGTGCAGTGGTTATCCCCACTATGTTTAATCCGATAAACCCTATAATATTATAAACAGCTTGCTGCGAGATGCGATGTGACTCGTAAGAAAAATATGTCCCTGTTTACATTAAATTCCCTGCGGTAGTTGTAGCTTTGTAGCTCTGGACTCTGGAGGAAGTTGGCGCTACGATAATTCTTACAATGGAAAACAATGTCACTTCTGAAAATACTTTGACAAGACAAAGAAAACAGAGAAAAGGTTAGATGTATTAGATTTAAGCTTTTAGCTGGAATTGTTGTCCTTCACTCTGTCCTTCATTTCTTACCAACCATAACACCGAATAGGGTAATATGAGTCGCTTTCTCACTTCTGGAACAAAACCGACACTGGATAATAAGTTGTGGTAGTGTAGTGTCTGTTTCGACCAAGTTGGATCTTTTGTCTTCATTATTGCAGACAGTGAAAAGAAAGGGTTATGTATTTTCATGCGGACTCCTTTATATCTTTAAGTTGGCAATGCTATGCCTGTAAAAACAAGATTTTCTGCGTTTTGAGATTCTATGCTGCTTACGTCAAGTCAACTGAAGATTGAGGAGTGAGTGAGTCAACAAGCCTTTAGATTTAGCTAGACAGTTCTTGGAGTATTCTTAAATGAGAGAAAAAAGGAAAAATCGACTACAATCTTCCTTCTATAGAGATAATATATGGTTCAGATTTTCAATACTAAATATTGACCTTGTATGTACGTAGAAGACATATATACCTACTGAGTTGTGTTGCAGTGAGTTATACATACTACTGGGAGGTTTGCAAATAATCGATCCTTATGCATTCATCGCAAACTGAATAAACCTGTGTTCCAGCACAGAACAGCCAAGATTATTCGTCATTGTTCATTGCGACATGAATTTGTTGTGTACGACTGGCTTTTTAGAGTACTGATTTGATAGTTTGATTCCTTTTTACGGTATTGTATGCCAAATAAATGCTTACGTGTATACGCTTAAAATGTGATTATAGTACATTGGGGAAAATATTTTGAAATGAAATTAATATTTAATATTTAATAGCTAAATAAATACTAAATACGCTTAAAAATTCTTGCCCCATTGAAACGAGAATACACTTTAGTATTACAATTAGGTGAGATTACATACTACATACCGGTTTTTCCTGCAATAATTGATGAAATATAAATGAAAGCACAAGCCAGGGTTCTTTGTGAAATGTGTCCCTATACCTACGACAGATTTAGTGGAAAGTAGGTACATGTGGGATTTGAGATAGAAGTCGTTTTGTATAACAAGACCACTACAGATTTATGGAGCACTTGAGCTGCGACAGGTCGTCGTTGTCATTGACGTATCCACAAGCATACTACAACTACAAGCCCACAATCAGCACACTTGACTCGTCTCATCTCATCTTAAGATCAGCTCAACTCATCATCAGTTCACTCATCGTCAGTTCAAATCATCTGTCCTTGGATTATAATATTATATTCCTCATATTATCTTACTTACTATCTGATATGTGGGTAGAAAGTCGAAACTCCAAAGTATTTCTTCCATTGTCTTCGTCATACATTCAATAGGCTCTATACAACCTCCCTTGTTATCTAAAACTGTCCATTGTCTGTCGACTCTTGAGAAATTCAGTTTTTTGGTTTATTGTACTGCGCATTATTAAGAAATTGCAGCTCGTTAAGTTTATCCCGGATCTTATCTAGTGCCTACGTATAATATAGGTATTCGCACAATTCCTTTAGGGTACACGGTACACTCGCTACACTGTGATCAAATGAAATGCAACAAGAATAGGTACTTTACTTACTCAAGAGAATCTTCAAGAGGTCTTCAGAGAATGTTTCCCAAAGTTAAACTTAAACTAAACTAATTACTAAGCTAGGTACCTTCTTCCCTTTACTATAGTTAGATACATTTTCCTCTAATACTAATTACATGCAAAATGTAGAGTCAAGGAACGGAAAGTAAACAAAGTTATACATGCTCATTATTATGTAGTATGCCTTTGAGGACTATTAACTTGACATGTGCATTCTTCTCTACTAAATATTAGAAAGGAAATAAATATGATATTGCGACTGACTGCAACTAGAGAGGTAAATTATTTATTGTACGTGTATTACATTAGATAGAGCAGCGCAATGACACCAAGTACCAATATTTCATAATATATGTGCCCTGTCTGTATAAACATAATATTTTTGCCTACAATTGAATTATGTAATCAAACAAGATTAATATGTTCCATATTACCTGTTTACAAATGTATATTGGGAATTAGAATGAGATGAAAACTACTATGTAAATACAATAGAAAAGTTTGGAAATTCAAAGATGCTATCTGTATTAGTCTAATACTATTAGATTGTTAATTTTCTCACCCCAGGTCGGCACGGCAAAGTCTTATGTGTCATTTCGGTGTAGTCAGTGTGACGCTGTCCAAGCTATGTTGTCATGTCAAATGTCAGCAAGGGGCAGACCTTCGCCATAATCTAACATGTATGTGTCAGTGCCCCTTGTGGAGCTCCCTGGTACGTTTATTTGTGTTAGTTTAAATTATAAAATGCCCACGCATATACTTCCCCAAGTTTTAATAGTTAAATAAACCATTGCAAAATGGATGTAGCCAAGCGGTTGAGCTGAGTAACGTCACTAAACTTGCAGTTTTGTTAGTGAAAATAAATGACATAGTATGGTCATTTAGTACTGAATTGTCACAAAATCGCACAGTATTCTACGTTTGGGGTAAATTTAGATTCATATTTGGATTCCTTACGCCAACAGCTTTTCAACGATACCCCATTGGCATGCTTCTATTTAAAAAATAAATGGGGGTGGCCAGAACTCCTTGAGTTGTAGCCGATTTGGATCACAAACTAATCAGTTCTTCGTGCTACCATATTCTATCAACTTCTGAAAACAAAACTCAAAAAAGTTTAACCGTTTGAAAGTTACAGCACCCAGAGACGGACATAGACAGACAACAGCATCATTCGCATAAAGTTGTCTCTTAACCACTTTTAGTAACTATTTACATAGGTAAGATAAATAAGATGCAGGTGCATACATAATTTGGTAATTTGGCTTTTATTATGTAGCATTTAGTTGTAGAGGATTCGTATTATAATTACTTCGTTGTTAATCTTGTTATAATGTTAATGTTTGTGAAGTAACACACACATTATCTACTTCATAATTTTGATTCTGTGAATTTATTTATTTTAGTCATTTAACTTTATCGGGCATTGGCAAGGGATAAGGATGAGATATTATTATAGTCGCATTTTACTTATCTTTTTTTGCAGTATCGTATCTCGTTGTGAAGCTTCTCGAAAATTGCTTTGTGTTAAGGAAGTTGTTCCACCATTCGATTCGGCTCTGGTGGACGAAGCATTAGATTGAACATTGCTCAAAGGAGTATATAACTGTCTCCTTTAAGTTTAACTCTTCATTCGCAGTCTGCTAGAGAGTACCATAATACTTATCCTTTAGATCATATAAATTGCGGAGAAGACGGAAACGGGGCACAAAGAGAAGATTTCTGCCGCGTGTGCAAAAGTCTGTTGTTAAAAGACGCAGTTGAGTTGTCTACGAGCAACTAACAACCAAAGTTGACTTGAATGAGCAAGTAAGTTGCTTTACTTTCATTTCATACACTGATCTACGGCCCTTAAGTATGCAAAGGCAATAGGCGATAGACCCAGTTTGTTATATAGAAATACGTTAGAAGATAGAGAAAGTGGTGAAAGTCGAAGAGCGTTTAGCATCTCTATTCTACTTAAATGCTTTCCTTCCCTTTACTCCGTTATGCTCTAAATAAAACGCACTCCTCCCTTTAACTTAACTTAACCCATTCTCTTCCGAATTGGATCTATATTTTCTATATCTGTAATTTGAATGGAAAGAACTTCTTTCCCAAGAGTTCAACAAGCCTCTTGGAAAGTGTAAACTTTAATCTTTCCTCTAAAGAATATCAAACCTCATTGACTGACTTTTGACCAACTTCTTACTTTGTAGGTACAGATTTGTTTCAGGCCTATATTCGTCATACTTTGTGTGTATTTAAGTGCAATAGTACAAATACAACTGCCTATATATTGAAGGCTACATAAGTTACCAGATGGTATGATAACACAATAGAAATCTTACTTTGTTATTCAACTGAAAAGTTAATAATTCGTAATTATGTAAAATTATGCTCAACTTATATACAGAGGTGTTTGCAACTTGGACCCATACTTTTATTACTGTACCTTATATTACAAAAAAACTATAATAGTATTACTGAGAAAATTTTGACTAAAGAAAGCATTTGTTGGACCTGTGGGAGGGGGTGTGTGTT
>JAQFYC010001587.1:0-32622 GCA_034694165.1 Tomocerus mixtus | reverse complement strand
TTAGACTTGAAACTTTGTCGATTTCTTCTTGAATCTTAAAGTTTTTATCAAAAGTGATGAGTCGGCGGGTATTACATACAGCTGAAGTCATCCTCTCTCCAAATTGTCCATGACAGTCCACTGTAGACACAATATGGCGGGTAACACTTACAGATGATGTCATCCTCTCTCCGAAATCCAATCTTTTTTCTAAACTGGGCTGCATTTTCAAATTTCTACGACAATCCCTTGACGTTTGGCTGTTATGTCTGGAACCGGCAACACTTTCAACATGTGACACTGAGTTTCCCCTGTTTTCCCTTGGAAATTGCGACAAGTAAACTTGTGCCTTTGGCCGACTATGTGTTACTTTCTCCCGGTATGACTCCGTAGTGAAATATTCAGCCTCATACTCTTCATTAGGTAGATCATCTAGAAACGGATCTAATTGCGCATCAACGTTCGACAGCCTGAGATATTTATCATCCAAATCGTGAAGATATCCTGAAATAATTGCCCTTTCAGCAGGGGTAGCATCCTTTAGGGTTTCCTCCAGTAGATTCGCTGTCTGAGTAACTCCAGCACGCAAAAGGGCCCTCTTCCTTTTGAGATTATCCATAATCATCAATTTTTCTATATTTTCGTATTTATCACGGTCGCCAAAATTTTAAAAATAGCAGTATTACTCAGAATAACTTGCTACTTTTCTATTTAATCTTCGTTTACAACAAAACAATAGATTTTACTTAAGACATTGAGGAATCTCATAGGACATGGTCATAACCACCTTCATCGAAGGGTTCTAATCGACAACTGACAATATAACATGACAAAACTTGTACATACTTACATTTGCTGACATATTACATAATCTTATAATTACCATAGTACCTATTTTGCTTCCACACACATTACAATTTAGCATCATTTCCAACAATTCTTTATCGTCTGTCTGCTTTCTTCCGTTATCTATTTTACATGCAAGGCAAATTATATTACTTTCTCAACACCAAGCGGGATGTAGAAGTTCAGTAGCTGCAGAAGGAAGGATAAGAATACTGAATGATGATAAATGGAGTGATGTGGAGTGTGGAGATAGCTTTTGGTGTAGGATGCTCCGAAATGTGATTAATTTTTAAAAACCCAAGAACCTATGTCAAAATACATTTTACATTGGAAAAGCGGTGGTAACTTCTGTTGTAGAATAAGAGCTCGGATATGTGTTTATTTAAATTGGCAATTTAAGCCAAGCTTAAATGTGTTAAAAGCACCATTGTAGTTAAAAAATGGTGAAAACGTTATTCGAAATGTTACCTACGCTTGGAACTTAGCTATCTTTAACTTACCTACGGATACTTGATTAAATCAAAAAATAAGCAGTTTCAACATCATTTAAAAAATCTCTAATCGTGCCTTAGTTAACGCATGAAAGCATTGCCTTCTAAAACTGCATAAAAATCAATTACCTTTATTTGCAATTATTAAATTATTTGCGAATACCTTATTAATGTTAAGAATTATAAAATGTTTCTCATAAACGCTATACTCAGTTACCAAATGTAAATATGATTTAACTAAAACTAAAAAGTAAAAAATAAACACAGCACAGTACTATTAAGTTGAGCTCTAAAACCGGTGGTAATTACTCGTTCACATGTATTTCCGAGCCCTGATATAATATGACTATACTATACCAACCTACCTAGGTAGTAGGTATATGTACATGTAATATATCGGGTAAATGAGAACATTCAGAGTAGGTTATCAAATAGTTTTACAACAAAAACAAAGGTGATAAAATTTTAAATGCTTTGCTCGAAATCATGAGAAAACTTCTAAACACCCTAAATAACCTACTTTCTATATCACAATCGCGACATGGCCTAGGTATGCAATTCTTTGTTCCATACATTTACTTCAGGACTAAAAGCTATAAAAACCTGATATAGGAAAAGTTAATTAATTTAATAAATAATGAGATTAAAACGAAAATAGTCTTGGCACGATTATGCAAGTAATCAAATAAGTTTTCATTTTCATTGCACATAATTCTGAAACATCCTTTAGGAGTGCTTCTTTTCATAAGGATAACATTATATTAAGATATAAAGAGTTCATTTCACAAGATTGTATTAAAGTTTGGGGTTTAGATTCAATTGAAACTTTTCCTTTCACTGCATACGGTAGCAATTATTATATCAATGGAATAGAAAGTTCCACAATAAGGTACACAATATTTGAAATTTGTAACTTCTCTTTCAAAATCGCAAAGTGGAAAACCAATTCGAAAATATTTATATTGATGTTCGTTTATAGGAATGTATTTTTAGATGTAGCCGTTCCAAGGAAGTCGTGGTCGGGACGAGCTGGCGCTTCCTTCTGGAGAATTTTTATTTTCATATTCAATTTTCATGCGATGGAGCTGGAGAGTTAAGTCCTCTAATCGTTGTTCCTTCAGTCCAACGAGGGTTTCCAATCTTCGATTTTTAATTTCAAGTTCCTTAATCCTCCCGTTTGTGTCGGACAAAGCCTTGACTTTCTCATCCAGGATAGTTTCAATCACGTATTTATATCCGGAGCGCTTGAGGAACTTTGGAGGGTTTCCTGGAGGAGCTTGACAAGTTGTATCAATAAGATCGTCGTCCATACATCCTTCTCCATCTCCTCCTTGTCCTATCATGGCAGCACGTGCAGCAGCTGCTTCTTTCTCCGCCTGAATAGCTTCTACTCTCTTTTTGACTTCCAGCAAGACTTTCTCGATAGCACCAGCCTTGGCATGAATAACATTCTCAACGATGGCATCACAAAGATTAATGCCCAGTTTGGGAAATACTTTCCGGTTCATGGTATCCCAGTTGACTTTCTTGGCTTTGGCCGAGCTGGCTCCTTGATAGTTATGCAGGTCAACGAATTTCGGAAAATAGTAGTGAATGAGCTCGGCAATCAAAACCCCATCAGAAAAGTCACGATTCAGATTCTTCTTTGACTTTGCCGTAGGGAA
This sequence comes from Tomocerus mixtus, assembly GCA_034694165.1. NCBI lineage: Eukaryota > Metazoa > Arthropoda > Collembola > Entomobryomorpha > Tomoceridae > Tomocerus > Tomocerus mixtus. Next base: position 29,642 of record JAQFYC010001587.1, on the reverse strand, counting down.
GAGCTCAACCCACGCGGAGATCTCAGACTGCTCCTCTTTGCTGATTGAGACGAGATCCTCACGAATTGTGTACGATGGGGAACACTCCGCAGCTTTTCCCATTGACACACATCCTTTTTCAGTGGCACTGGATGGTACAGTCTTTCCAGGAGATGATCTCGCACTGTGGCGTCCTTTGGCCAAATGATTTCCTCCACTTGTAGACATTTTTCTGCAGTTATACTGTCAAAACATTTTCAAATTCAAAAACGTTACTTTTCAGTACTTCAAAATTTTAACAATGTCAGAATTTCTGATTAAAGATGCAAACCAATTTACCAAAATAAATTTTCGCTTGCTCTTGTAGACACTATTTGCCATTTGCTACTTACCTAATTTATTGTAGCTGAGATGGGATAGCAAACTAACTTCTTGTTTTAATATGGATTCTAAACTAATTTAACAGTATCTTGTGTTTATACACAGACAGGTTCACTTAAAGTCAAAGTTTGCTTAGCGAAAGCCTTATTGCCTCCAATTATCATCAGACTGGCAAGGTAAAAATTATTGTGTACCAAAATATTTTGCACAGATTTTTTATTTATGTTCTACTTCTACCGAAGAGAACGGTCTCAAGGATTTTTGTTCCATTTTTATTTACATTTTGCAAAGATTATTCTCTATTGTTGCCTAATCAAGCTTTGCTGTAACACTGAAGGCATGACAACTTGAGAAATTAATATGTACATAGTTTGTAGAAACTATAAGTAGTAGTTGTATTCATGTAGAAACTGCCAAAGAATGGAAATCTTATTAGCCCCATGCATCATTCATTGCAAACCCTGCATCTGCCGAGTTTTCATCCAAATCAAGTAATTCAATCCTCACTAATGTAATACATAGGATAGGGAAAGCAAAATATCCGAAAAATCTGTCTCCAGTTTTCCTGTCAACAAAAGTTTCAAGTACTTCTACAAAAGTTGTTGTTCTTTTCAAGATGTTACATGAAAGTTGTCCCTGTTCCTTTGCTTTATGTTGTATTGAAATAAGAAACAGAGATTGATGCTGATATGCTTGATGCTAGGAATTTCGTTACGGCGGTTGTATTGTAATGCTATATATTATAGTAATGTATGCATAAAATTATTTGCATGTGTAATATTACTAGTACATGAGTTACGGTGGGCATATTGTAGGATCGAGTGAAATTAACAATCCTTTGCTTCTACTTAGCCCTGCTATATAAGGATCACTATTAGAAGTCCCTGACAATATTTTTTTGTATTTTACTTACCAGAGTGTTTAAGGACGATCCACAACTTTTGTTATTCATATTTGTGGAAGATTTTGATTATGTTGGTTTAATCTGGTAAAAAAATTTAAGCCATCAAAGATAAAGTAATGTTTTAAAATAGGATATCTTGTGAATTTACCTTGCTTATCAACCGAAGGAAGTGTCGACGAAAGTTTTTTCTATCGATATTAAAAGTAATGTTTTAATTTAACTTACCTGTACGTGTTTGTATGTAGAAATGTATGCAGTTGGAGATGCACCTTTTCAGTATGAACGAAATACGTCCTATGCCTATACAAAACTTGTTGTCTATTCTATACTTTATAGTTCCAATTTCTCCAAATACCATGTTAAATATTCAAAATGTAGGACCTGACACGATAAGATTATCGACATTCAAAATTACCCATGTGGAGAAGAGTGTATAAGTTGCAAAATGAATATGGTTGGGTATAATATGGAATGTTGAGGAATCGAATGAGGAAAACAAAACATGACGATGACAACCTATACAATTAAGGCTTCTGTATTCATGCTACATTTCATAATTTATAACTCATGTACCCGAGGCAGCTATAGGTATTGATTATTTTTACTTAAGGTTTCCTATCGAGGGAATATGCTTCGAACCCAAACCTAGTTTAAGTAGCAGTAGAAATGCAATGTTACCCGAATTGTCCACCCGGTTCCGGTCGTATATAAAACATTAATTATTAAAACTGCTACAGCTGTAACGTACGATGGGTATCCTATATAATGCAACAGCACACTCATCAGAGTTGTTATTCAATTTCGACTCCACATTAGTAAGTACTAATTCACGAGGTAACTTTATAACTTCAGGGAACGGAATTTTGATGATATATGCGTGTAAGGTGTATGCACATATTTGCATAGCAAAAATCTTAGCGAAAACTCACCAGGAAAAAACGATTGAAATATCTAAAACTGATTTTAGCAAGCATTTTGTCTTTTGTCATCCGATGGCATTTTAATTTAGATATAGTAACCAATTGTTTATATACTAATAAGCTTTGTAGAAGACAGTAAATGCAAACATACATACTAGTTGCGAAGGTCAGCGGGTAAGTAAATATGGGAAATTAGTTTTCAAGGTTGACAAAAATTATGCACCGAACAATAAAGTGCTAATTTGACACACATCCCTCATGTAACACATAAAGCCTTACAAAATTGCAGTCAGATATTATGTGGATTACTAATTAGTATATTTTTGTTGGTTTATCGTGATGTGGTTTACATGCAAGTCATGTATACGCTAATTTACTTTGCATTTACATACATACTAAGTACATACAAACAATTAGCAGCAAGCGCAACTATATTTAGTTGCACAATGTATAAATGAATCATCTTCATGAATTTTACCACCGAAAATTCCAGTTTTAATCTGCATAATTTGGCACTTCCTAATAACACGGTTTTGATACCCTTGTGCCGAATGATTGGTAAGTAATGTTAACAAGTGTTTTATACTTGCATGTCATATAGTTACTCGCTACTGTACAAATTGGCGTGAGTATAATTTACGAATTCACTCCCAATGTGTAGACCAGTTCCAGTTGGTAAATAATCATTGCAAACTATCGGCTAGATTTCTGTATTTGGAATTCGCAACGAAATTAAAGAACCATGGCTCAAAACGTTTTAACAATATTTCTTATCCTAGCTTATTTTTCAAACACTATTGCCTCTGACGACATGCTTCCGGTAACTAGACTCTTAGGCTATTATTCTAGAATTTTATACTCTTTAGTCTTCACTATCTACTTTAATTCTATTTGTCTCAGATATTTAATATCTATCCATAATACATTATAACATTCAGGTCAACAAGCAACCGGATCTAGTTTGTTCTAATGGTTTATACGGTCCTAATCCGGATGTAGCTGCTAAATTAAAAGTCTGTAAAGATCCCTCAGTTTATGGAACTGAACCTGGAAAAAGAAGTCCTGGAGTAAGTGTACTATGTATCACCAGTGCATCTTGGTAGCCTAAGTATTCGATAATATTTTCTTGTTTTATTACAGTGTGCCTACTTTTGTATGGCTTCCGCTTTAAATCTGGTAAGTATGTTATAATTACTACGAATTCCTTTGAAAAATCTATCTAAGTCCGTATAGTTATACCTAAGTAATTATTTTAGAAAAGTACTTTTACAATTTATCAAGTATGCAAGAAGATACTTATTTTCCCATGTAGTAAATATATAAAACCTATATACTTATTTAATAGTAATCATGCCAATGTTTTGTTAGTTGGGATCTGACGGACTTCCTCATCCTGAAATATCAAATCGTTGGGTTGCATCAGATTTTCCACCGCAATACCAACAGTTAGCTATGGACCATATTCATCGTTGTTACACTCAATATGGTAACTTATTTTCAATTGCCCAAATTAAACTAATTAATAGTAAAGTGATATTTTATATACATTTGTGCAGTCGTACTGATTGGTGTTAGTTGCGTTACATAATATTCTGATGTAATGTCTGTATTTAGGTTCTTTGATTGATCTTAATGATGCAATGTGTCAAATGGCAGGAGCATACAACAAATGCTTCTGGGAATTACAGCCTCAATTAGTAAGCATACCTTTTCCAATTTAGTTTTAAAGTTTCGTAATTTCTTCACAATTTTGGAATGTAATTACTTATTCTATAAAAGTTGTTAATGCTTCAATATTCTTGCATTATTTTCAGACATGTTAGCCTCGTCTTTTTTTGCACACCCAAAATGATTTGAAGCAAGATTACTTTCATTTCACTTGAAATTGGAAAATATAAATAAATATCGCTTCTCTATTTATACTCACGTATAAATATTTTTAATTTCATTAATGCAGATCAATCCAACTCCTTGAACTTCAAACTCTGCATAGTAAATGATAGTTGAATTATTCGTTTTTTAATCAACAATTTTAATTAAAATAGTTTACATCAATAATTAATTATTGCACCACCCCCGTTATAATTATTGCATATAGTTGATACTGATACTAATACAGTTACAACTTTGGTTTGTACTGTACTTGTTCTGTTCTTCACACAGACATATAAATATGGCACCAAATATCCATTTCATGGCTTGATAATAAGATTCTATAATTGAATTTGAATTACTGATTCATTAAAGCTATAAATGTTAAATTTTGATAATTTCACATTTGTCAGCATTAATTTAGACAAAAAATGTAAATATAAAGTGCCAACACATATGGTACATGGCTCAAAAAGTGAATATCCTGGCACTGGCAATAATACTTTCATCGTATTCTACTTACGGGAAATAATACAAAAAAGAAAGGAATTTTAGTGCACATAAATATTTTGATCGAAATACCCATAAATTACTAAAACTAATTTTAATTGGTTGAAGGTTGAAAGTTTTGAATCTTATTGGAGAAGATATAAGTAAGTAGTCCATCTTAGTTAGTTTCGGTCATTTTTACTTCAATAGGTAGAAAAATGTCTTATTACAGGTGTTCTGTTAAGCAACATTACTAGCAGCGCTTGAATCTTCAACTTGCTTTAACAAATGCTACATTAAAAAGAAATCTTTAGGAAAAATATTTGTACTTAGAAATTTTTTATTTAGTCATTTAGGGCAGTAAAATAGGACTTACAAGCCAAACCGTTAGAACACATAGTAAAAGTTTCGTACTTGGCACACAGTCTTGTTGCATATGAATTGAGGAAGAACGAACCCCATGGGTAACAGAAGCTACACTTTCACCATTCGATAATATCTAATTTCGCGAATATTCGAAAATATAATCATTATACACAATTTGAATGTTCAATTAAGCATGTGTGTATAAAAATGATCTCTTACGGGATACGATGCTTTACTTAGAAATCTAAATTTAGGTTTCATTTCCATTAGAATGTCCCCTAGACCATTTTTAATTTCATAATGAGAGACACTGTGCATTACGATTGTTCCTAAAGAAAATCCTCCTGAAGATGTCATTTGAATCGTTTGTTTCTCTATCTGTAAAAATTATTCAAACTTTTACTGGCATTTTCTATTTTAAATAAGTAATAAACAGTTTTGAAAATATTGTTGGAACTTACTGAGTATGAATAGGTAGCACAGCAACTATTGTCTTCTATTTCGAATCTAACTTGCCCTAAAATGTAATCATCATTATTCCTAAGTGTATAAAGTACTCCAGCTCGACTACTAAGATCGTCTACCATTTTTAATATCACATTTTTATCTTGATCCAAAAAAACGTAAGGTCGATTCGTTTTACTGCAGCAATCCACAGGCTCATCTAAATTTTCATTTATTAGTTTCAAAATTAAATGTAAATAGCTATTCATGTGTTAAAGGCTATGTTAGGGTTAAATTATCGAGAAAAAGAAAATGTACCGGACGGTCGAACTTTTAGAACAGTTATCGACTTTAGAAAGTCGAAGTCTGTCAATGATGAAACTCCTGGAAAAATAGATATTACCATAATATAGAATGCTCAGCAGTCTGGAAACTGATTTACATGCATACCTAACTTTAGTATTTATAGGGCAAATCTTGAAATATTTTAACCTGCAGAAATTGTTTGTAGGGGTAAAGATACTGGCTGGGTGTCGATCACTGCAGGACCAGCATTTTGCTCCTGGAATATCATTTTAGTGTATAGGACGGAAACCTAATTAATAAGAGTAGGTAAGTAAGTAATTACACAATTTATTCACTTCCGTTTGTAAACACTTAGAAAACTAACACCGAAATAAATTCCATGTACATGTATCTATAAATATAAACCTTCCTCATACAGATAAATACACCTCGTTAAGTAAGTAGGACTAGCTATAATATCTGTCTACAGTAAATACGGACATCAGTGTTTGTGTTTGTAAAGTGACTAAGGATTTACCTATAGTTTTCTCGGTAGGATACACTGTGCTATATTTTGAATACGTAGTAAATACAACTTGTCATTAAAAATTATCAGTTATGATTTAGATAAGTTATCTGTTTGTGCATCATTGGAGATCTATATGGTTTATGGCACTACTATACTGCTGCTGTATATGTTAATATGGGTATTGTTTGTAGATTCTGGCTATGTCGCTTGCTTGTATTATTTATTTTTATTTACTTACTTGTAGGCAAAGTCTGGTGATACTTATATGTTGCATTAAAATGTAAAAGTTAAAGTAAGCATTAAAAGAGGACACATATTACAATCTTAAGCCCTATGGATATGGAATTGTAAACTGACGTGAGGAAAATAAGCATATACAAATGTAAATGACAGTTTGAAATATAAATGTAGGAATTATGCAACAGAAGTGTAATAGTAGTTCTGTTTAACTTTACAATCGTAAGTTCCGTGTGTGCATGTTTGTTGCATATAATCACAAGTCTGTAAATATATAGTAAGCACATGGAATGAAATCTCATTTTGTCAGAGCAATATGGGTCTGCATTGCAATGACTCTGTCCTGTACTTACGATTAGTACTGAAGTATTACAAATTAATAATTATGCAAATTGCGGTAAGCAATAGCACCAACTTAGGCACATTTAATATCTGTAATCCTTTATATGGTATTTCCATTGCCTATAGTACATACGTATTGATAATAGTCTGTTGTACCCATTTGTTTGAAAGCTATTACTGTTTGGAAGTTTGACTTTTGCAATTAACTTTCCACACATCAAATACAGAATTCCATGTCTTCTCTACTTAAATATGTTTAATGATCTTCTTATGTAAAAGGCTCATTCATATTAAATCTATACAAGGTGTAATTACTAATTAGGTATACCATCTACTATAAATATCCACTACATTACTTTTACGTTAACGAAAGTTGTACACACTAAATACACTTACCTACTGATGGAACACAAAATTAGTTAAAATTATTTAAATGTGACTCACCATTTTTTACTATCTGTATTTGGTCGAAAACTTTACATTGCAAAAGGAATATTCGTATAGTAGATTACAAAATTAAGAAAATTATGACAAGACTGTAATGTATATTTTGGCATAATACAGAAATGAATGTATAGAATGACACCAGAATCGCAAATTCACATTTAAAAGAATGAATCAGAAACTGCGGTGAAATTATTATCTATGCAACAAAAAAGAAGTACAATATTTGTAAAAGGATAATGAATTTTGACAAATAAAGTGAACGTGCCAAAGACAATAATACTGTGTACAATAATATGAATCTCCCACCTGCAGCACCTGTATAATTCGTAAATACGTAGACGATGTGCGTTTTTACAGAGTTTACTTCAGGGCATTCAAACATACTTATATGGAGCTATGCATAAGATTTGTTTGATCGTTTGATACACCTTGTGCCAGTAATGCAATGTATTAGTATGAATGAAGGTGTTTCAATTTCAATCTTTTTACGCACATCAATCAATCAATCGTGTGTATGAATACGTATTTGTATTTGTATTTGTATTTGTATTTGTATTTATTGCAATTTCCACATATACATATATGAATACATGCATACTTTTGGTACTTACATTGCAAAGATTGTCGATTTAAAGTAGCTTAGATTAATGAGTTAATAATTAATTTATGTAATATAATATTATACTGTTCTTGATAACAAACTTATTATAGAAATTCAAACTTATTGTTGTCATTGTATACGCTATCGAGATTTGTAATCATTTCATTCGTCTGCAAGTTAATTAGGTATTTTTTCAGTTCTACTTTAAAATTTTTAACATTTTCAATTGATTTTAGGCTCTTAGGTAGCGAGACCCGTATTACCAAAATATAGTTAATTTTGCCCAATGAGTATTAAAGGTGTAGTATTACAATAGCGTTGTTACGATAATGCTATCTAGTATTGTAACAAAGCTGAGCATATGTTTACGAATAACACATACAGTTACCTTTGTGGATATTAAAATTGTATAGTGTGCTTTTCTTTAGTAATGCTAAATGTTAATAATAAGATGACAAAAATGTTTCAAACGCACAGTTTGAATTTCTATTTACTTATAATATAAATGTAAGTAAATCGTGCAATTTACAAAGTGCATGTAAATAAACAGCAAAAAAGCATTCATTATTACACGCTTTAAGCCTAACAAGGTCTCATCATGTACTTTTTCAATTCAAGCACGGTAGAATGTAGAATTAAGATAATTTCTCTCCTTATATACTTGATTAACTGATAATGGTAATATTATGTACATAAGCCAACGACTGACACATATGTACAATTAAAGGCCAATGAAGTGTGTAGATATAGCCGACAACGTGTTTACTAGTAGGCAATGAGAATATATTTTAACCTTATAATAAAAATACTGATACCATTGAGATGCTCTTGCCTAATTTATTGGACGATACCTAGCTACTAAAATATTCATAGTGTAATTATTCCAAAATCAGTATACCCCAGATGAAATCTGGAAATTAAGGTTGAACGAACTAAACATTTTGGATAATGGATTGTTCTTGATGAGTGTAACACCTGCTTTTAAGTACTAGTTATACAAATATAATTATGAATGCCATAAAAACCGGGTGCATTCACAAATGCTCCAAATGGTTCTTCCCAGAAAGATTTGATTTACTTACTTTTATTTTTCAGTTCAACCCCAATAACCACTGCCCCATTGATCCAAAAAACAATACTAATATTAGACTGAATTTCTAGGACAAAATTAACTAATTTAAATTAAGCCATGCCTGTCAACCTAAAAATTGTCGCCGTTCTGTGCATTGTACAAGTACGTCAAGTTGATAAGTTCCCATATTATGATCTGTATATAATTGCATAACACATTTATAACATTGCATATAGTATGGAATCTCATGGTGTCGGGTTTCAATTTTTGATTTTCAGATTTGTGTTGTGCTAGTTCATCCGAAAACCTTAAGGCTACCGTACCAGGGTGAAAGTGACGTAATTATCACAGTTTTTGTCGTAAAGCAATATATATTTTTTTAATATGTATGCATTTGAATTTGAATTTAAAAAAAATATTTAGGTAAACAGCCCAAGACATGAAGATGAAGACGATGATCTGACGAGACATGTAATTGTGCAAGCATTGTTAAGATTAAAATTTAGTCCCCGTCAACATTGATTTCATCTGTTGCTTATTGTTTTCAACTTGATCTAATTATTTTCTATTTATTCAAGTCATTAACCAGACTAAGAGTCGATGGACCTGCAGCAGAAGTAGTTCAGCAGCAAGATAGGCTTCTTCAGCGACAGCGTCAAGTTCAATCTCGACAGGAAGATGACGATGACGAATCGACACCCAGACCCGAGATTCCAGCCATTATTCCAGGAGTGACAAAAATTGTCAACGGGATATTGACAGGGAAAATCAACGACATTTTCCACGGAGCCTTCAGTTTTGCTCCTAAAAATACTACCTATGGAATAAATACAGTGTACAACTCAATTGTAGGTTTACCCCCACCGACACGATCCCCCACAACAGCAAGACCATCAACAGCCGCTTCTGCGGTTACTCAGGCCACTGCCACTGAAGCTGAAGAAGACGAGGACAATGATGCTGGAAGTGTAGCCAGATTTAACTATTGATTACCATTCATTTATTTATTATCAGCATTGTATTCCTAATCATTTAGGTTTATGGAAAATAAAATACTTTCATAGTCAGGGTTAATTACTTCGTACCTATATACACAAAGTTTATTTCTGTTTCTGTCTGCGTCTGTTTCAAAATGAGATTGGTATTCTACTTTCCAGGTGTACACAGTACATAGGTATGCATTGAGAGTAAGATACTGATTAAAATTGAGGTGATCTACGCGTAGTATTTCCATTGTGCGTAAATAGAAATAAATAGACTAATTAATAGTTGTAGAAATAGAAGATTTAACTACACCCACGTACATACGAAACACGTACGATAAATTCAACAAAACATTTATTTTTCAGTGTACGTGTACGTGTACATTATCATAATAATTTTCTTTAATTTTTTCTTCCGTCTTCGCGTGATAACTATTCAATCTTTCTATAAGCACGTTTGCTCTCTTATAAATAAAAATTCGCAAAATCAGTAAAATTACCTCTACCATAATTTTTCAAATTCAAAAATAATAATAAATTATTCTTATTGCGTACGCATTAATCATGATATTTTAACTAGTCCAAATTTTGGGCTAGTGAACTATTAGATTAGATTAGGCTAGATTACTAATGAACTGAATGAGGGAATCGGCTAGCTTGCCTAAAAGTATATCAATAATACACACTTACGCTTATACTTACCTACATGTAAATATCATGGGTATTTAAGGTGAGCCAAGCTAACGCATCATCAGCCAATTAACCATTATATGTGTAATTGTGAACCTATGCTGATCCTGCTATGCCTACATAAGTAAAGAAACCAGCTTGAGATCTCTGAAACACTAACAACATTACAATTGACCTGATAACGTTAATTTTTCGCACAAATGTCGAAAGCAGCCTTTATAAATAATTTTATCGGCAAGAAAACATCTGTTAACACATGTTATATCTACTCTACCGCAGAGATTTAATAAATACTCCGGTATTGTCTATACTACTGCGCTCTTAATCAACAATTCTGATTTAGAACGGTAAATAATCATGATTATGCATCAAATATAAAGCCCCGTAATTTACAGTAACAATAAAGAGACCATAGAATATCTCTGCGGGTGAGCTGAGCATCAAACAAATTTCGGTCAATTCTATTTTAGGCTCTTGAGCACAAATATTCTAATCTAGAATATAGAAATGGGTTTTAGTCGCAAAATATCCTTCACATTCCTAATTTTACAGGTAAATAAAATTCTATCAAAGTTTCATACTTTTCTCGATTCATGCATGTAAATTCATTTTTAAATAGTTTTTGCTAATTTTTTCCTAACGAAGTCCTCTGTACTAATATTGAATGCAAAAAATCTACCTAGTGGAGAAGTCAAATTCGAAAATAGTAATGCCACAGCTGAGGTGAGATTATTTTCACATAAAATAATTTGCACATACTAATGAAACCTACAATTTATCGTAGAATAATTTATTATTTGTTAAGGAAGCAATAAGTATTATTCCAAGGCAAGATGACGAAGATATCCGGGAGTTTGAAAATATTCCCCGTGTTGTATCGTCAGTTACTAAGATATTCAAAGGAGTTTTTTCAGGAAATGTTCATGATGTATTTCACGGAGCGTTTAGTTTTGCCCCTGTGGACGTAAGTAAAAGAATAATTGCAGTTTACAATCAAGTTGTAGGATTCCCATCTTCAACAACTACCGCAGAGCCTACAGAACCCCCATCAACAACAGTATCAAGCCCTTCAAGAAATTCCACAAAGTTTGCTTCCTCAGGTAACAACTCCACAGAAGTCCTAAGCGAATTGTCCGAGTCTGCCGAATTGCCGGACGACGAAGAAGATGAAGAAGATGAGGAATACGAAGAGGAAGAGTTCAAAAGACGAAATTTAAATAAAGCTAATAATGCACCTCCCCCGGCACCAGCAGTAGCAGTACCGGAAGCTGTAACAGTAAATGAAGCTGTAACAGTCAAGGAAGCCGTAACTGTGGCTGAAGCCGTAACTGTGGCTGAAGCTATAACTGTGGCTGAAACTGTTACTGTTCCAATAACATCAAAACCAGTAGCAAAACCAGAACCAGCCACGTAAAATTTACATGAAACTAAAATAAGCAAATTATTTATTGGTATTTTCCTATCATACGAATTTATTTGGCAAGAATTTTCGAAATGGTTAAATAAAGTAACACAACTAAATATTTCATAACTTAAATACTCATTAAACAGAGATATGCACATTAAAAACGTTCCTAGGCGGTAGTGTAAATTTTTTAATACTGATATTGATTGTCACTCTCCTGGGTATTCGTATTCGTTTTTCTTAGAAGCTTGTTTGCCATGTTTCAGGATATCCTGGTTAAAAGACAAAGTTACATTTTTGTTGGACTTTTGAATTTTAGTCGTACAATTAATGTTAATGAATAACAATATTTTTGTTCTGCTTACTAATGCGATTATGAATCCAATAAGAATAGCTTTTTCGGAAGCAGTCAAATGTTGTGCTGTGTTTAATATAAAATTCAATCCACTTTTTACGCCAACGTGTGCCACCATTCCGCTTGTTGATTTCACCTGCATTAATCATTCAGCAATTTAATAAAATAGTAGGAATACAGTAAATCTACTTTTGGCAAAATAATTTTCTTGGGAAATGATAAAAAAATTAGTCACTGGATATTCTAATCCTCCTGTTGGAGACGTTTGCTTTGGTTCGGCTGTAAAAAGTACTTTATTATCATTATCAGTCATTTCAAAAGAAGGTGGGGCATAGACACCTCCATATTTCACTACCCGACCTATCGGTGTATTTAATGGAGCTGAAACGATTGCTTCCTGGAAACAGTGAGGTTATTCAACAAATATTATAATCCTTCTAATGTGCCATATTATTTGATAAAAATTGTTCTACATTGCACACCTAGCAATGATAGCATCCATAATTCCATATTATATTGTGGAAATTCTAAAACTTACTGCTGAAGACCCACATAGCCCATCTGCATCAAATTCTACTAAAAGAATTTTTCTCCTTCGCAAATTAGAGAGAATAATTTTATCAGCCGTAGAGAGACAAAAGGTTTTCCCTTCATTTCCTCTAAATAAAAGCTGTTTTTTGTCATCTCTTATTTCATATGATCTTGAAGAGTGAAACCATCCACCTATTTTTGAACCAATTTTTTTAGAATGAATCAATTAGATTTCTTGTTGAATATTTAACTTGTAGTTGAATTGAAATACATACAAATTGTGAATCTGTACAAAATATTATGTACTGTACTGTGCAATCTTTATTGAATTATTTCTATCTATAATTAGTGTAGTATTGGTATAGATATATTTTATAAAAGTAAGCTTTGGCTTACCACACAAGTTTTGCTGCACAATAAATAAATTAGACGATTTAAAAGGTTCTAATCCAGACGGGCATATTTGATCACAAGCATTATAATCTGGAAATGCAGCAGGAAACATTGAATTAAAATGGGCTGATGTACATAGTAGATGTGCATAGTATTGGAATTTGAACTTATTTATTTTAATGGATTAATTAGATTTATTCAAAATTAAAAAAATCGTATTTGTACCTTTAGTGCGTTTGTAAAACTCTCCAGAATTTGAGTCCATTATTACTGCACATTTAGAAGTATGAAACTTAGGTATGGGCAAGCAATTACGCAAAAATATAGTTATCTTGCACAATATTTATTGGCTAACGTATGTACCTATGTAGTACGTACGTACTATAATTTGTAGTTGCTTACAGTGTAACTCTATATCGACTGCGGTTAAATGAACAAACAAGCTAATATTCTAAATGGACATTTAAATTATATTATTTACGCCTAGCTCAGTGTATTTCCTGTGAAAATATGCGTCATTTGCTTTACCCTCCTTTATATATTAGTCACTATGTACATTAACTTTCGTCGTGTGAATTCATTGCAGAAGGACCACCATCTAGCATATTATGTATTATATTCTGGCTATATAATTATTGTATAAGTAATCGCAAATACTTACACAGGGAAAATAAAATTGTACGTACTCTATATTTTTCATAAAATAGGTAAATAAAATCTGTTAAATTGGCTAACTACGATTTTATTTTAGCCTGCTTTTTGTAACCTTTCAATTTAGCATAATGTGACGTATTTGTAATGTTATTAACTTCTCTCTTTCGACCGAAAGTGAAGGACAACTTTTCAGTTTTTGATATTTACCACTAACTCATAACAAGTGACGTAAGTGTATTTAACATTTAATTATGTTTATTAGTTTAATCAGTTCTATGGAATAATGTCAAATAATATTAATTCATCCAGGATATACAGAATTATAATAACAGTAAATGTGTACCACGTACACACTACAGACAGACACACCTTACAGCTATTGTAAACTATAACTCTTTGAGGAAAAATTGTATAGTAATTATAAATGTAATATGGTATGCATGTAGCTACACATTTTATAAACATTTTTACAGGGCTTCATATAAATCGCTCTAATTGTTCGATGATATCTAATGTAAAGTGCTGCATTCCGGAGGCGGAGTGGGAGGAGTAAATAAGATTAAAACGCTTTCGAATGCCAATTTTATTTGCTCTGTACTAAAAAATCAGATTAAAAAATGTGTTTGTTCTATTACAAAAATCTTGTCATCTTTTTTTCAATTTTTATTAATATTTCTACTAGGATATAGAACACATAATTAAGTCGGAATTTACGAAGCCATTAGCACAAGCAAAATATTATGCTTGATATAGCTAAGCATTTCTCAGGAATTCATTACGCCTTAGGGGAAATTGTGTAAAGGATGTAGGAAAGTATTCGAAATCCATTACAAAGATTCCATGGATTACCTTTACACATTCATATCAATGTCCTAAAAACAAATACAGTATTAAAATATATTTACATAACATGTAATATTTATATTATGTTGCAGGAATATCTACAATAGTATAATACCCATTACGTATTGTTTTCAATGTATTTATTTCTTACCATTATAAGTATGAGACAAAGTAAGTTAGCTTTGTCGAAAGCACTTAAAAAGTCACACGTACTCATGACGTATTTCCAATAACTTTTTCTATATATGTGAGCAACCACATTATCGTTCTCCAGAACCTGTTAAGAAATTATTGACCATGGGAGAACTTATAATACATGTAAAACAAACTGACTTTCAATATGTGCCACAATACATACATAATATAGTATTGGCAATATACTGTGCTAATATTATTAGTAATATGCAATGTATTTACTTTCCATACCAGAATATACTTGTACATTGCATGTAATTATCAATTTGTTAAGTTAAGTTAAGCAGGTCGTGTCGTACAGACACACTTAAAGCGATAAATATATTTATTAATGAGGTTGTATCTTACTTGGTATTCTTTACCACTTGCCAAGTGGAAGAGAGGTTCAATTCTGAATCGAACTCTGTTATGCTCATCCCATATCAAATAGGAGGTTTCAACTAATGCAAATAAACGCTTACTTATAAAACCTATTGACATTCCTTCAGACGACTTTATGTGGATCAACCCCTAAAAAGATTAATATATAAATATTTTCATTACACGAAATAACACAAACGTTTTAATGTCCAATTCAGATTGAAAAATTATTTATTCTGACCTTTTCAATAAAAGAACATATTCCAGTTTGCTCATAGTCAATTTCAAGTGACGATATATTTTCTGATGTAGAAACGGCGATTTTTTTCACTAACCGACTGCAAAAATTCTTTTTGACTCTTCCATTAAATATCAAATTATGCTTTTCATTCATTATTTCGTATTCTCCATGTATCATGCAGCATTTTACTACAAGAAAATATTCTTATTCTAACTTGGGTGCGAAACAATAAAATAATTTTCAAAATTAGCTTGTACAATTAGTAACAAAAAATTAACCCTTTTCGCTATTTCTTATTCTAAAAAAGTTGCAGGATTGTAGTGCCTGACTCCAAATGGGGTAAACGGCTGTTGGTGGTTCCAAATATCTCCACCTTGAGTCTGCTACATTTTAATATTTACAAAAACTAAGTTTAATGAATGAAATATAGACTATTTTGTACATATAATATGGATTTACCTCTATTTGTTATACACGTTGGTTGTTGTGTAATAGCTGAGAAGGGTTCCTCAAGATTATTCATTCCAACAAAATTAAAATGTAGTAGAATATTCAATTTATTAATTCAAACACGAATTAAGGTCTAAAACACTCAAATCTATTTGTTCATTGACACCACAATATTATTTACGGGAATATAATATTTAAATTCGTAGCAAAAATGACGAGGTATGGATGCTATAAATCGTACTATGCCAATTTTTAAAATGAATAAATGAAATGGGATAAGTAGGTTAGTTAAAGCAGAGAATTATTCCTCCTTTCTCAGAGATTTTTATGCGAACAGCAAACAAGCTTCCTTCAACACAGCAAGACGTTCAGATTCAGACGGTAGATTTATGGCGTATATTAACGCGGACTCAAATTAAATGCTAATTTTAAGAGTAAACCTTCAAAAGGAGTTCAGTGGGTCTTGACCATTCCTTTAGCATGCATTTATTCAAGAAAATTATCACATCTGCACATTCCATTCCACGTTTCGCTTTCGTACACAATTCTCAAGTAAAGTAAAAATTAAAACTTCCAAATTAAAACCAATATTACATAATAGTAATTGCACACATGTACATAAATAATATACACATGTACGTATGAGTAGAGTATTTTTAGTTAGTATGTATGAAATATTGTGAATGATGATAACTAGGAGATACATACAATAGTGCAGGTTTAAAAACACACGCTGCTTAATTCTTGCCACTTAATACTACTACTACATACATAATTCTTTATTTAGGATTAGACTGGTGAAGATATAGGACAATTGGACATAGTAACTCAGAAGTAATTATAATTGATACCTATTTATAACATAACTATTATATTAACATGAAAACAAACAAATACAAAGCGAAAGGACATGAACTTACAGAACATATTTACATTATTTAGTATTAAATACTACCATACATAAGTTTAATGATCATTTCATAACACAGATTTGTTCAACCTAATAATAGGTATTCCTTTTGTGGCCATTTAGCTTAATTATCGGTTTTGGTGAATGTAGTGATGAAGTAATAGCTGACAACAATTTTTGACAATAGGAAAAATGTCAGTAGTTAGTCGCTAGTTAGTTGTCCTCATTATACTGCATTTAAACTGTGCCCATTACTTGACTGCTGTGTTCCCTGTTAAATGTGAACCAAAATTTATACGTACAAACAGGAATGGGATTATGGGATATAGTAATTAATGACAACATGGGGACTCGAAATTTAATTTACTTAGTTGGAAAAATGTCTAGTATTTTAAAGCTAATTAGTAAATAAACTAACCATAATCATCAGTAGGGCAATCAAGGAGACTTTAGGAATTAAATTTATATTTTCGGAATCCAAGATTGTAAGTTCCAAATGTCCCATGTTTCCTTTAAGTTTGGCAATCGTTTTTATACCGTCACTTGCTTTGATCTAAAAAGTAGTACATAAAAGTTGCGTGTGTGTATTACAATAATATGTAAGTAATAGTAAGTAGTTCTTGAAATAATTATTAAAAATCACTTCGTACGAGAAATTCCGAGCTGAAGCAATTTTCCGATTCGACTGTGAGAAATACTTTGTTGTTCGTATCTCGAATATCGTATTTTATCAATGAAAGCATAGGAGGATGAATGCTAATGTAGCCCAGGAGGGAAGATGAAGACAAAATTTTGCAGCGCTAATTAAATTAAATTGGCTTTATTATGTATCGATATCTTGGTATAATTATTTAATTGTAATTAATAATATCACCATAATCGTCACCTTTAATGGAGTGCCTACTTCTTTCATACGATCCCCTGAAAATTCAAGGCTCAACAAATGCTTGTCTTCGTTTGGACTCATTATAAGGAAGCTGTCTGATGAATTTTGTCTCCCAGACAAAATAACGCTTCCATTTTCATCTTCATATGAAAAGGCAGAATCTTTTGCTGTGTTGATAAATTTAATTGTATTAAAATTCAGCAGATGCTCTAAATGTCCCAAAACGATTCCTTGACTGCATTCGGAAGTATCATTATCTGAAAGAAATGATTTTACATAGTTGCTTGAAAGATAGTAATTTATTTATTTCGCACATACATACCTATACACATAATACAATTTACTTAAATTCAATAAAGAAGAAAGAAATTCAATAGAAAGAGTGAGCTTGTAAAATTAACAAAAACATGCCGACTGCTTACACGATGACAGCATTTCTTGCATGAATTTATTTTTTGGATCCTGGTTGACACAGTATTTTGGTATGGTGGAAGTCATTGTACAAATAAGTATTTATTTTCCCAAAACTTTTCCAATTAAAATTATAGTAACTTAAAAGTAGCTATACTGTAAGTATGTATACGACTATCCGACAGCTACAGCTATTTCCACTGGGCTGTGGCTGTATTCCTTCGCAAACTTATTATTATTATATTTTATTAACTAATTTCATGAAAACAAATTGTAGTATGAAGCATGAGCTTCATTAGGGCTACCTTGCACAACTGGAGTTAGATATTCTTCTGTAGTTTTTCCATATCCAAGTACTACAAAAATAATGTTGAATAAAACACCACTACTACATACATGAAATTAACATTGACATTTCCATTTCTTGTTTAGCATGCATGCATAAATATTTAGTAAATGTACAGAGGCTGTATATTTGTCTTATGAAGACGAGTCTTTGTTTACTTCAGTGTAGAGGTTAAATACAAGGTTGACCAGATACGATACAGTTTAAATAGTTATACTTATTTAAATAAACAAGCAATGCATACATACGTTCATAATAATATAATATATTTGATGCACAATTAAAGTATAGATAATGGTCAAAAGTATTTTGTTGTAAATGCAGAGTACAAAACAAAAAGTGTAAACTGTTTGTTCATGAATAAATATTAAATGTTAATATACATAATACGCTGAGGTTAAATTCTAATTGAAGTAGTTGTAGTTTAGAAAGTATGATAATTAAGTATGTATGTATATTGTTTATGCAAATAGTGTACTTAAATATACCTGATGTCTGATACACAGCACTAATACTATTGCAAAGTATTTTCTCTCAAAAATATTATTATGTATTATAATAATATTTTAATGTATATAATAGTGCGATAGAAAAGAGCATTAAAACTTTTTTTATAAGTGATTGATTTATTGACATTTACATTTTCAAACTAACATTAAAGATACATAAGCATCAGGTAATGTCATAACCTCCAAGGTGCATATAAATATTCCGAAGAAATATTTACTATGTAAAGCTGAGATTGTGGTAGAACAGAAAACAAAATATTTTTATCTTCTTATGCAAATGCAAATGCAACACATGGGAAATGAAACATAGATAATAAGGGGATATAAATTGTATTGTATTCTCCCATTGCAGAGAATACTAATATTACATACGTAAATTCACTAATAAATGATTACACTACCCACTGTCGGCCGAGTTCCCTTGGGCTTCAGCTAGGATCCCTTCTGTTGGCGGGTATTTTCCATTCAGACATCGTATATGTTTCTGACTCGTTATTAAGGAATTTACATTAGGGACAACGATACTATGTCCTTCTTCCAGCAAAGAATACAATTATTATGGATTTACTTTCCCAATCTTGTATTGTTGAAGGTATTGCTTACAAAAAATGTCACTTCAATCAATCTGAAGGTTTCTTACAATAGCTTGCTATATATTGTGTATAGTATATCTAACGATATATATAGAGTTCATGGCTAAAACCCTAATAAAAAATTATTCTTATGTAATTATGAGTATAAATGCAATTTATAGCAGTTTTCAGGAGGCAGATTCTCAACTCGGTAGCAAAATTGCGATATCGCAATTAGTACGTGTTGCTAGGAATTTTGAATTTTAATTTTCTTAGCAACCGGTACAAATTGCGATATCGCAATTTTGCTACCTAGTTGAGAATCTGGTACCAGGATTGTAAAGTATTATCAAAAATAAATGGTTGTTGCAAACGTGTAAATGCTTATTGGGGATAAAAATACCACATCACGTTACTATAGGTGATGTCCAGTGGGGTTTTTGCGAAGCCAAATAACTTTAGGATAGCATTCATGTCATGCTTCATCAACCTTTTATGCAAGTACTAATAGTAGTTTAGTAATAAGTCTACATTTCATTATTCTTGCCCACCATGTCCGATTTCCTTTTATTTTACATTTTTCTCAAGTAGTAGCACATAGTACTGAAAAAATTATTGGAAAGAATTCAAAATTACAAGCGAATATACCATCTAAATCTGATCCTCTAACAATAAAACATGTCTCAGACTGAAATTGAATATGAAGACGACGAAGATGACGGAACAGAAGCAAATTCATTGCAAAATGTTGCTGTCCATAGTCCAGGAAATGTACCACATACACCTGGTCAGAAAACTGAGAAAACCGGGCGTCTTGTAGCCAAATATCAGGAGCCGGAAGGCTGCCTGTCGAAGCTTGTGAGACTTGTGATCACATTTTGTGTAATGCTCTTCGTGTGCATTTGTCCATGTGCCTTGTGCTGGTGTTTCGCAGTTGTGAAGGAGTATCAAAGAGTTGTGATATTCCGAATGGGTCGTTTAAGATCTGGCGGAGCTCGTGGTCCGGGGACCTTCTTCGTTCTACCCTGTCTGGATGAATACCACGTTATGGATTTAAGAACAGTGAGTTTTGATGTTCCTCCGCAAGAAGTTCTAAGTAAGGATTCTGTTACTGTGGCCGTGGATGCAGTAGTCTATTACCGAGTCTGGGATCCCATTACAGCCGTCGCCAACGTGAAAGATTACAGTTCCTCCACAAAATTTCTTGCTGCGACAACCCTCCGAAATGTTTTGGGGACGAAACTTTTGTCAGAAATCCTTGCGGACAGAGAACAAATTTCCCATTTGATGCAAGAAATGCTGGATGAGGCTACGGACCCTTGGGGAGTCAAAGTTGAACGGGTAGAAATGAAAGACGTTAAATTGCCAGTCCAATTACAAAGAGCAATGGCTGCGGAAGCTGAGGCTACGAGGGAAGCTAAAGCTAAGGTCATTGCTGCAGATGGGGAATATAGGGCTTCGATAGCTTTAAAGAAGGCTGCAGATGTAATGGAAGAGAGCCCGGGTGCACTTCAATTAAGATATCTTCAGACTCTGACTACGATCGCTGCTGAAAAGAATTCGACTATCATTTTCCCATTGCCTCTGGATATTCTCAGACCTTTCATGAGGTGAGAACCGGAGTTACTTTTCTAAATTCATGTCTAAGAAAATTCCAAAAAATGTTGAACGTAAACCCAAAATGTATACCTACCAAAGAACTGTGTTCTATATATAGTAATAACACTAGTACTAAACCAGCTCCTAAGCGAGAGAAAAAAGTAGAGTTCCAGTTCGAGCGATTTGAAGTGCCTAAGGAAGAAAAAAAGCCAGAATTCCAATTTCAGCAATATGAACTGCCTAAACCGGAGAAAAAATCAGAATTCCAGTTCCAGCAAAATGAGCAGCCTAACCCGGAGAATAAAGTAGAAAACCAGCAATCTGACGATCCTAAGTCAGAACCTGAGAAAACTGAAGAGCCAAAGCAGGAACCCGAGAATAAACCAAAGCCAGTACCAAGCAGAAGATTACAGCGAACGAAATCAAAGAAATCCAGAAAAGCGAAGTGGAGCTTTGGAGAATCACGTTATAATCCTGATCCAGATAGTATGATATGATCAGAGAGTGGGCATTTACAACGAATATTATTGTCACATCATAAACAGGCTTCTTCAAATAATAACTAAATTCTCCATGCGTTTATACTGGCAATTAGTCAAAAAATAAAATTCACAAGTCTAAAATATACAATATTCAAATCAACCATTTGTACCTGTCCGATACATTTTTATTTCATAATTTCCATTTTCCATATACACCCATGTGTAAGCATAGTTAGCAAACATAAATATTTATTTCTTCCCAATAAGTTAAAGTTATCTCTATTTATAATGTAATGAGATTGAAAATTGAAAGAATTTATTAATATTGTAGTATCTATTTTAAATATTTAATTACAACTAGTTGACTAGTAATTTAATTCGTACTTTTAAGGATATAAGATCACATAGGTACCTTGTTAAGTTAGGATGAGGTATATAGGTCATTTTTAGGAAACATATTTTAAGAGTAGAAAAAATTAGTAGCTTCGAGAAAAATTAACAACGCATATTGCAAGGCATATGAGAAGGGCTTTTATTGTAGGAGGCAACGGTTTGCATACTTCCACTATGAAATCCTCTCCACTTTGCCAAATTGCAGCATTTAACATGCATCTTTCCGTTGTTGTGACCTAGAGTTGAGCATTCAAAAATAATTTTAATTCATGTCCGAAAACTAAGAGATAGTATTTGTTATTTCATTCATGCATATTAAGAATTGACAAATTATTTTTGTACCAAAAATTCCATCCCAGTGGATGGATTGAAGTTTCTGGTAACATTGAAAACAGTTTGATTATACGAGTCCCTAACTTCATAAGCCGTCGTTCCGGACATATGACGAAGACAAACAGAGCCGATCAGACCAGAAGATGCTACTACCTCCACAATCTGAAAAATAAAAATAGTTTAGCTGTTAAGAAAAATTAATTTAATTTGTTTTGGAATGTCCAATAGTCTGTAATCGGTTTTAATTATGTTGTGCATGAAAGAATACTGACTTGGAAATCAGGAGATGAACTCGTGACATCGAAATCCAATCGTAGCACTTCTATTTCATGAGTATCATAAATCAGTACAGGAGATTTGGATGGCCAAAAGTAGTAGGTTGGGTTTTGATATGTCTTAAATATTTTGGATTCATCGGAGAATATTTCAGTACTTTTCGCCAGTTTTAAGCATCCACCTTAAACACATTGCATTATTAACGAAATATTATCACGCACTCCATCATTGGACTACAGGATTTGTTTAATTCTTACTTAGCATTTATTTTATTAGTTAATTCTTACCAATGTTATTTTTCCGCAGAGTGAAATTTCGTATTCGCATAAGACTGTCGAAACCCTTTGGACGCTGAAGACCAGAAAAATTGGGTATCCAAGCTAAATTAAAATAGTAATAGGATAGTATTTGTACTGAAATGAGTAAGTATGTTTATTATTGATGGCGATGGCAAATATAATTTTAGATACTGATAAATCCGAATGCAAAAAAGTATGAAAGGAACTGCAAAAATTTGGCATACCTTCAACACTAACATTTGAAGTCCCCCTTGACGTAGGAACGTATTTATACTTTGGTTGAGGCAACGCACTTCTTTTACAACAAGAACTGCCCATCCAAAACTGGAATTCTTAGTTAGCACTCAGAAAATTCATATAATGAGGAGTCTCATTATTCATACAGTCATATTAACATTTTATGTAATGTAATCTTATCACACTCTTTTACATTACTTACGCATGTACCTAAACTTAGTTATTTTTTATGTGTAGTCTGTATGTAGTTGCAGTCAGTCTGTTTCGGAGTAAACCCTTTTATTTGTATTAAACCCTATTAGTCCATAGAGCTAACACAAACATTTTATAACAAATTACTAAATTCTATACCTAGCCATGTACAATATAGGATTGGGTATTGCAATTACATGGAGAATCACAATAACTTCGGAAACTTATTTTCCACAGGAATTTTCGTAACTTTATTCTCGATATTTCCACGAATTTTCGCAATAAATCTTTCTGCTACCTTTGTAACTTTCTTAGGAACTAATATGTTTAGAATCGTTCCACACCAATTTTCAATAGGTCTATGTGGACATAGGTAAATTATTTCTCAAGAACCATGAGTTAAATATTATATAGAAACTAGAATATTCTTACGATGACTAATGGAAGTGTAATTGCCTAAACATTTGTTTTTCCTAACCTTTGTTTGCTTCTTTCTCAATTTATTTCGTATCTGTAATCGCAAACTAATATGAGCTAAATCGAATTACTTTTTGCCTAAAACGGTTATCTATAAGTACCAAGGTAGCTTTCCTCTACTCTACTTATATAGTAATATTAATATTATGCTATTAGGTCTAATGGATTGAATTTCAAGGAAAATTATTGCGTCCTTACTTACAGTATGATAGAATGTCAAGTAGTATATCGTATTATGTTAGTGTGTTTAATGCAAGTAGGCATTAGGCGAATATTTAGTTTAAAAGTAAGGAAAAACTTGAGTATATTTACAGTTTAGTAATTTGGGCTAAAAGAAACACGCAAGATTCAATCAAGAAACGCCTGTGATGTATTTATCCATTAAATTTTAATACTAAAATGAAATTCTGCCATATCTATATAGCTATTGTATTGTAATGTTTGTATTTGTAGTAGTAGTAGCTGAAGTACGTAAGTACGTTTACAAACTTCGTTGTATGACATACTGCTTTTGTGTACTGTTTCGCAGAGTGAATATTCAATAAATAATATTCTGTCCAGTTTAGTTAATGTACCTTGGCATGGTTATTCGATTTTCTGATATTTTATACACTAGACAAGACAAGCATTAAGAGGGTAATTGCTCAATGCTATCCGTACATAATAAAACATACCGTTTATAGTTGTGCCGTAGGCCTGTGGTGTATCCAGGCCCAAGAAACCTGTTCTACTATTTTTCCGTTTTCAGTATTGAATAGATAGTTATTGCATGTGAGTCTCAGAGTGTCCAAATTGAAGACCTATATTTCACAAGTTTGCTACCCCATTTACCAATGGTTTATTCATCCTTTAAACCAACAAAACACTTTCTACATTAATTACAAAATTCTAATACTTTCCAAACAGAGAGTGGTCAAAAAGTAGTCATACCACAGTGCATGTGGGAGTCCTTGCATGCCTGGTGGCTTATTGGGCCTATGACATACACACATCATTGGAATCGGTTTTACAGAGAAACGGACGAACGGTCAACGGTCCATTTGTGCCAACACACGATAAGTAGCGTGGATGGACGAATGCATCTAATTTTAGTAATCGATATCGACGAAACAGTTTGCTTCCCTAAAACTTTTCATTGCAAATAAATATGCATTAGCTTAGTATGAATCTAAATAGTACAGACAAGTATATTAAATATTGCAATAACAGCGAATAGAATACCTAGTATATGCATGTAGCTACTCGTAGTTAGCTAAACTGGTGAAAATTATGTTTTCGTAATAGCAAGGATTATAGCATATTTATGCACATTTGGCAATGGTATATTCTATCTAAATTGTACTTAAAAGTTTCTGATTTGTTTTATGTAATAAAAATTATTGGAAATTAGAGTTTTTGATAGCATGCTAAAATTTTATGTATTATTTACACAATTTATACGTAAAATGTTCACTGAAGAAGACTATCAAAGGCCAACGGAGTAGAAACGATATCCCATTAGGTGTTCGGATAATTCGTCCTAAACCAACTCGCCCATTTGTCAAAGTCAAATTCGTCAATGCCAAAGTAAATTCAAATTAGTCCGGTTTAGTAATAATGTGTAAAAAGCATATTTAAGGAATTAATGAATAAGTTTATCAAAGTTACTGACTATAAGTACATTAAGATGTAATAAATGCAGAAACAACATATTCACTTTATATAAACATTATTATTATAATGGACGAATTTTACTTTGGCTTGGGCGAACATGACTTTGGCAAGTGAACGAGTTGGTTTTGGACGAATTATCACCAGACCATCCCATTACAGTAGTTAATGACTGCCTGAAGTTATTAGAAGGCAATTAAATAGGAACACATACGTTCTAGACAAGAAGGATTTCTATTGTTAATGCCTTTTGTATGAATTTTATTAACTCGGTTATGTATGTATGTGGTATCAGCAAAATAATTATTTTGTTCGTTATGTTTAGAATTCCCATTTCGAAATAAGCATTACAGTCGAGTCATTTTAGTTTACTATCTAACCATTAGATACATTAAAAATAGTACAAACGCTAACATTAAAGATTTGATAATTGGGGGAAATGGAACATAAACTTTTAATATGAATTTTGATTCCTCTAAGCGAACTAAAGTAGCAACACAAACAATCACGTCTTCCTTATCAACTGAAGAAATCTAGAAAAAAATCAGCAAAATGTTACCAAATTGTAGCAAGCTTTACCTATGTACTTAAAACTTTGAAAGGGGTAATTAATAATTAATGTGCCAACTTGAAACTCAAGGCCTCCGGATATTCGGTTGAATCTTTCAGCTATTAAAATCACTTCGTCTTTGATATTCTTAATTTCGAAAGAACTTGTCCAATCACTTTTGACAACAATCATCCCCATCAGTCCGCTTAAGCTATATACTTTGGCGCCCTAAAACGAGAAAAATTATTTTACTATCTTCCTTAAATAGTGAAGCAACTATATTATGTTAGATCACCTCAATAGTCCCAGGCTCTCCTGGAGTTTTATTGAGTAAAACCCCTAAAACTTGTTTTTCAGTTTGGGGATCGAAAATATCGACAGGGCCATCAGGCTCCCCATTTCCAGGTTCAGTCTTAAACCAATTTCTTCTAGATTTCAATTTTTGAAAGCCAACAAATTTTCCTTCTTCGTCCTCCCCCAGCAAAGAAATTTCTACATGAAATCCATAACCATCTCTCGTCCCTTATTATAACAGAAAGAAAAGAAATAATATCATTCAGGAAGATTACCTGACTGTTTCAGTTTCTCTAAATCTCATACGAAAGTTCCAAGAAAGCTTACTTGCACTTTTCCTTGTGAAAATGAAAGTTGAGCAAGCCCAAAGAGTTTCCAATCCTTGAGGACCCCCAAATAACTGACTTGGTTGTAGGAAAAGTTTCCCAAGCCGATGATGATCTGGGCTTAGTTTTCCCAAATGAGTTTCTATAATAATTAGATGAATTAGAAACGTTAATTGCATACTTAATTAACATAACATGAAATTTTATTGTTAATAGATATGTGATACAATCTTTTCATTTTTGTGTAGATACCTGCAAAATGAGACACTTTAGTAGTCGCACTAAAGTTGTTTTGTTGCTGTTGGTCCATTTTTCTTGCAAATCCTAGCTGCAAAAGATCTTGACCACCTTTCTGGATCCCATAGGAGCTAATAATACTTCCCATTATGATTTCGAAATCTGGAAACTAATTGTACCTATCCCATAGACAAAACTTCCTATATGTAGGCAATACTTTTAAATCTTATATGTATCCAACTTTTTCATATTCCTATCTTACTTTATATAAATCCTTCCCCTCTAAAACCACTTTGGAAATATTTCATAACATTCTACACAGAAATGTAATTAATTAAAAGTGTATTCCTTCATAGGCGCTAGCTTACTGATCCGTATGCATTTACAAAACATATTAGTCCATATTCCTACATTAGGTAAAGGTTAAGAAGGTATTTAATATCTGGCAATTTCTTTTTGGAATTGCAAACTGTTTGTATCGAAATAACTGTCAATAGTGACAATATCTTTATTTGAACTAAATATATACTGTCAATGTATGTATTTCTTTTATTAATACAGTCAATGTGCAGGCTAAAGCTGTCAATCACAGATCCATGGCCAATTGAATGCTGTAGTGTATCTGCATTGTTGAGGAAATTCCAAACCAAACCGCAGACAAGAAAATAGTAGGTGGTCTGGTTTGGTATGGAGTATAAAAATCATAAAAATGGGGAAAAGTATAAGTATTTACAAGCGAAGCCTATCCTTTATAGTATTTTATTATGTATAACTAATTGAAGCTTGTACTTACTCGAAAGTAAATGTACTTCTTATATATGTAACTATTTGCTCAAGAAAGTTGCTCTGTCGAGGTGACGGTGACACGACAATGAAAGTGTAGGGGAAAGGACAACTTTCTTGTTCGTCTGCCAAAATTCTCAAGGGTTTTCTCGATACAATTGAGCGGAATGACGTGCCGCCTACATATAGTAGGTACACTAGATACAGGTGACAAAGAAATAAATTGCTATTTCACTAACGACGCTTTTCACTTAATCCATGAAGAAGTTTCACAGTTTGGTACCTATTCTTGATATTATTTTATCGTACTGTCCTGTGATATACAGAAAACCTCACTAACAACCAAAAATCGATGCCCCGTTCATTGTCCCAACCAAACTCATAATGTTCACCAGTCCAGGGGGTATTGTAATTTTGGCATTCTTTGTTGAAAACTATTATTCACTTTGTACAATGCAAACAGACACTGGAGAGAGTTTCTCAACTTTTAGCAACTTTCTTATAGAAAATTAAGCTACTTACATAACTTATAACACCTATTAGTGTATTTACTTTGGCTACTGCTTGTAACATTATATTTTCAGAATTTATAACTTATATAATAGTACCTGGCTAACTAATATGAACCTGAAAGTGTATTCGATTTAACAATTTACTTTTCATTGGATTATGGATTTGTTAGCAGAACAATAAGTAAATACAGTAATTTTCTGGAAGCATTCTTCTTGTACGTATTTGAACGTGTTCGTCTGTAATTTTCAGACACTTCCAATAAAGCAGCAAGGGGTATTTCTAAATGTGGTAGCTTTTCCCTCTTAGAGTATATTATAATGTAATATACGTAAATATTTGTATGTAGTTGATATGTAGTTCAAAAGTTATATTATGTAGTTACACTATTTATTTAACAAAACAATAATATGTCTATTATGCTGTTTATAGTTAACCATGCACTGCGTTTGTGGTTTCTAATAACCTAATTTAATATTTTCTTTGGTAATACCTGTAAAAGTATACTATATATATATAATATTGTAAAATATTATGACATTAACTCCAGTGTACAATAGTCTATTTAAATAAATGCCTGAACAGGTTATTCTGATTGCCTATGCAATGGTGGTTTTTATGTAGCTGTATATGTACAGAAAAGGTCCCTTCTCGACTTTCTTGCTAATATCTCTAACTCAATCCATGGTCTACACACTAACAGAGAGTATACTACAGGATTCGATTAGCGATTAGTTATAGTGGTGTGAAGTGGAGAGAAGTAATTAAGCAACTGGTTTCAAGTGAGAAAATTCCAAAAATATTCACCTTATAAGTGGAGACATTTAGGAAGAGTTTATTTTTATGGTTCTATTGATTATCACCCAAATGGAATTACTTTATATAAATTACTAGATAAAAGAACACTAAAAAGTAAGAGCTTTTAAGATAAAATGCTGTTCGTGAAACGAGTGTTTACATAGTGTTTCCTGCCATTAGCAGGAGAAAGTAATTTCATTCTTTTATTATTGCTTAGGATGACAATAACAAGCGCAAAAACACTAAACATGAAATATTGGATTAGATGTCATGTACCTTTGTACCAGTAAGGTGTATATATCTGGTGTAGTTAACTTCATGGTTTGTTTGTTATCCGGGATATTGATCCAATATAATAAAATATTGATACTAACTGAAAGAAGTGGAGATTGTAAGTTTTCGCATTCCATGTTAAAGGTTTGCCAATCAATTGGTAAGATTTCCCTACCAGCTAAAAGAGCGCCCGATCATTAGTAAGTTTTCCCATTCTATGTTAAGGGTTTCCCAATCAATTGGTAAGATTTCCTTACCAGCTAAAAGTGTGCCCGATCATTAATAAGTTCTCCCATTCCATGTTAAGGGTTTCCCAATCAATTGGTAAGAT
>JAQFYC010001586.1:0-32623 GCA_034694165.1 Tomocerus mixtus | reverse complement strand
CAAGAGAGGCTGTTAATCCTCGCGGTCGGTAAGATACTAAGCCTGTAAAGTCCGCCAGGCTCTGATTCCATTGCATCGGCTGTTCTATGTGGTAGGTGTAAGTTAATCGAAATCGGTTTGAGTAACCAAACCGAGTAAGGCTGAACTGAATGAATTGATGGCTTAGTAAAGGCGCTGGGTCTGTAGTAAAGTAAAACTTGTAATCACATCATGCTTAATCTTTATGGCTTAAGAGAAGATTTTCCCATCAATCCAGCCAAGAGGCTAATGCTGGGATGTGAGGAGGCATTCTTTGTGTGTGCTTAATAATATCTAAGTAAGAAGAGAGGGAATCGACATGACAGTAGACAGTAACGGAACGGAAACTGAATGTACTACTAGCCGAGATTTAGAATTGCAATAGAATACTAGATATATGTACGTATGTATGTAGGCTGTAGACTGCAGGCGGCAGGAAGGTCTAATCGCTCTCCGTCTCAACTTCCCTACACTGGACTGGACTGGATACGTTATGAGTGAGTGGAAGTGGAGTGATCTAATCTGAACTTATAATATCAGTTACTCCGATTTTCATTGACTCAGACTTCCCTCCTTCCATTTGGGGGCTGTAAGCTTCAATGGTTTTATTTTCAAATCTATTATTACCATTTTGCTATGACAGTTAGTAGTTGAGGGCTACTTTCCTATAGATTTATCTTTATTTACGGTAGCCTATTTGTATTACATCTCTACTTCAAGGAATTATTTCTCAGAAATGTAGGCTGTAGGTACTATAATTATACTACAAGCCTTAACCTAATTACTATATTATTCGAATTCCTCTAACCGTTAGTTACGGACCTATTTGACCAAGATAATAATTATTTGTTTCATTGCTACCATTACACCATTTTTCTTTCTCCTGAAGAACTAATTATTCTTAGTTCTATACAAAGTTCTGTTTTAATTTGTTACTCTTGGAATTTTCAATGAAAGTTTAATTGTATAGGGAAGACATAACATACAGACGTCCTTTATTATCCGCTGTTATTTATTGTGTGCACTTCTACACCAATTTGTTGCACGCATATTGCTTTCCTCATCCTCGGCTCAGTTCAGCATTACATTACTTGCTTAAATGTTAAATACCAAAGAAATTGTCCTACGCTTGTAGCCATTATGTACATAGTCAATAGGTAACTATTAACTATGTACAATTTGAAATGGGTTGTGGTAGTAAAGAGAAAGTAGAAAGTTACAACTGGTTATTACCTATACTTACTATGTTCTATAGTATGTATGTCTAACTTTATATATAAGTTAAGAGTAAAGTTGTTGCTCGTACTACACTACACTTACATTACTGTACAGTGGGAAACTAATCGATGAAGGAAAGGAGACATTTCAAGAATTCTGTGTGAGTCCTTGGCAAAGCAAAATAAATCATGTCTCGAAACAAAAAGACAGTTTGAAAGTGTACATAACGTAACGAGCAGAGGAGCGTTAGCGTTAAACAAAGCCAAAGGCAACTCCACTCACTGACTAGGGAGAACAACAATTTATTAGCAACTGTCGTCTTTCATCGATTCATTTTTCAAATCAAATAGGCAAGTAATAAATATGCATTGCATACTAATAGCTAACGCTCACTATACATTTACCAAGCTCTAGACATGTATTTATAGGTGTGTCTCACTTCAGCTACATTAAATACTAATAGTACTACATACTATGCAACAAAATTATATAACAAATTCGTCCGGGTGCCGGGTACACAAAGCAGACGAAATTCTGTTCCAAGAATACAAATTAAATATCATCACCTGACTTAATCACTCCTATTTGTAAATACGCTCTTAATTATCTTTGACTGCTAGTTGTTACTCGTACTCGTAGTAGGTAATTATAAAACTGGGTTACACTATACGATACAAATGACATCTTATTAATCAAAAGAACCACAACGTTCTTTAGAAAATACAGTGGGGAAGGCAATACTTATAAAAGCGGAGGACAGAAGGACAGAGCTAATTAATTGCAGAAGTGTATTTACTCTTTACTATTGTAATTCCAAATACAAATAATGCACCACGTAAATGTGTATATAATTAGGTAGGGTTTTGTTTGGGTTAAGGTTTTAGGATAAGAGGTACAAAATTATAGGTTTGTGCTCATCATTTAACTTCCCTACTTTGCGACTATATTTTAAAAATTTACCAAAATATTCACATTCTTACTCAAGAATTGTACTAGCAAGACGAGGCTTCCCATTTTTCTAAGAAATGTTTAGAATTTAAAAACGAAGTTTAAAATGTAGTAGCTTCTGTTAAATAAATAGCTTAAATAGCAAGCCCATTTACGTTTTCAGCCGTAGAGGATGTTGAAAAGAGTAAAATTGCAAATAAGCAAGTCTGCTCTACAATGCAGTAAAAGGGATTGATTTGTTCCTCCTCTTTCATGTGCAATTTGTCTTGTTAAAGTAAAAGTAACCGTTTAGTAGTTGTCAGTAAGAGTACAAGCGTATTTTTGTGATTTTTTTGTTTGTGCAGTGCATCTAGTACGAGTACATGCAATAAATACATAAATGTTACATGCACTGTACTGTGTTTCCATGTACAGTTCACTGTTAGCATTGGTACATTAGATTGAAGAATGGTAATATTTATTTATATGCTTTCTATTTGACTACTTTCATCCCCGTCGAGGCAAAAAGCCAGGCCAGGCATCATAAAAATTGATATATTTTATTCAGATGTTATGTAGTAAGTAATGTAGGTACATGGAAATGTAAAGCCAAGCCACTGTCTGTCTGCATGTATATTTTGATACAGATACTACTTTGTGCAAGATGAACAAGTCTTTCAGCTTAAAATGTATGTATTTTGGCTAGCTTCGTGTAATAAGATAAGAATAGATGTGATGTGACTGCAACTGTGAATGGTTTGGTTTGCTGAGCTGTATACAAATTCCCAGAGCCTATATTGTGTATTTACTACTTATATCTGTAGTACCTAGTTTATATGTTTCAGCCAAAAGCCAAGTTACTTACATTACGTTATTTTAGAGACCAGACCAGACTAGAGTATTTATCTATATAGAGACACATTGTTACTATAAAGGGGAAATGGAGAATCTTGGAAGGAAGAAATAGTGAATATGGTTGAGGAATGGCTACATAAGTACATACATAGAACAACCGAATGACAAGCCAAACACTAACGCACTTATTGTAGCAGTATCATGCGGGTGTCCAAGATTTACACAGAACATTACTTTGCATACATGAAAAGCTCTCATGGTTTCTGTGAGGAGAAAGCTTTTCAAAACTCTCGCTCTTGAATGAGAATAAGTATGAATATGAATATCTGTATTAAGGTACATTACACTAGATCATGATGCCAGAGAAATGGCCAGGATGAAAGATGCTGATGTATGTTTCAACTATGTGTTTGGAATGCTTTCCAATCCCTTCAATTCCATTAGAAAGTTAAGCATGTTTTCATTCTAACAATATTTGTCCCATTACATTACGCTCAGTTGCAGAAATGTATGTACGTATAGAAATATTTTCTCAATTCAGACATCTATGATGTGTTGTGTCTATAAATACATTCTTAAAAGGATAATGTTTATAGGTACATCAACTACTATGTATTATATCATGTTTTCTAAAGGATGAAAATAACAGCTGTAAATGTACTTATTACTTACATATTTCTGGAGTATGCAGCTATATACAGATGAACTGCTACTTTATAACAACGTATACGTATTATACATATGCACAAATAAGAAAATTTTGTTTATAAGCTCAACTAATGGCATAAACACGAAATATAAATGTAAATACTTTTCCCTTTTACGTAGTAAATATCTAAAAATGTATTCTCTAAGGATATTTATAACAATGTGCCAAACTTTATAAACTAGTTTGTAAATCGGAGCGAAAAGCTAAGAAACTTCTTAAAGCGTGACAGATTACTCCTAGCGAAAGTAATGCTAAGTATTTATGCAGTTTTGGAAAGCAAACTTATTTATTTACAAAATACAAAATATTTCTAAACGGTAAGCTAAATTAAACTGCATTCTACGTTCTTTACATTTTTCAATGCGAAATTTTTATTTTTAACACGATGAAGTATTTTAACAGGAAACTTTATAAATACTGACGTTAATAAACATCCCTTTCCTTTGCAAACTAAACTTAAAAATGAGACGCAATGATTGTAGTAGCTATTAGGAGAATTCACGTCGCTCTCATCAAAACGGATTTCCAAAACAATTCTCTAATCACATCACATCAGAGTGCTAACTGAGTTGAATTCTGAAATATATGACGTATGTTATGTTGGTAGCTATACCTACTGTTGATTATTTTAAAGTGGGTTTCGTCCTCGGAGTAAGTTAAATTGTGTTAGAAAACAGCATGATTTGAAGAACAAGTTCCGGCACACACCTAATATGTAGAATAGAATTTAGTTTAGTAAGTTATATTATTATTAAGAGTTTATGTATAAGAAAGAGAGACTTACACTAATACTAACGTAACTTACAGCATACCTTTTAGAAGTCGAAACGCTCAATCATTTTATTCATGCAACATTTATCTACAGTAATCCATCAAATTCAAAGAAATCAGGGATCCGCTTAATGCCATGTTTTCGACGCTTAAAAGCCGTCGAATATTCAGAGTCAATGTCTTGGAAGAAATGGTCGTTATGTTCGCCCTATTTTATTGATCAGAACGAAGAACAAGCTTACTATACGAAACTACCACCTATATGTACTATACTACATTTACATAGGTACATTACTAAATAAATAGGTAATATATGTCCTATACCTTACAGCAGTAGGTACCTATTGCTAGGATATAAATATTTTCCACTTGCAAAAGCAGGAAGTATAGAAACTAATAGTTTACTGTATTGAGTTTAGTTGTGTGATGTTATACATATTGCTAGAGTTTACCTAGGTATATACGAATACAGTGTTTGATTGTAGCGAAAACGACTTGTGTAGCAAACTGTGCAGAGAGACAACAGAAAATAGTAGTAGGTGGGATGGAATGGATTGGATTGTATGGAAATGCAAGGCAAAGCTTAAGAATGAGAATAATGTAATGTAATGGTAGCCTCGTTCAAAGTCTTATCCTGGGAACACAGTCTGTAAGTAATAGTGATGACATTCTTGTATTTATATCCTTCATATTAGGAACAATGGCCATGGCATAGTTGATATGATTGTACTGGGAAAGCCATAATACTCAAATACAATATTGTAAAAGTAGATACTGTATACGCATCCTGGTAAATATATGGGGACCTTAAGACACACTACTACTATTGTACTGCAGTAGCCAAAGCCAACTTGATGGTGAATGGTGACACTACTTTACAATACAGTATGCTAAAATTACATAATAGTATTAGAATGTAGTGTACTGTACTGTGTATGTACTCCATTTACATATATCTTTATAGTTTCCATTCCACTGTACTCTTAGAATAAACAACTAGCTCAAATGTTTAGTTGTTGGTTCTGGATCTAATAAGTAGTATAAACCGTAGCATAGAGAATGAAACAATGTCCTTTAAGAAAAGAGACTATTGCGCACCCGTTTACCACTTTATAGTCATCATTCCATCTTATTTCCTTATCCTTAGTCCTTAAGTGCTTTTGGTTATATAGAACAGATGATAATATTACATATTACATCCACCAACCATTTTCTGTTGGAGAAACAGACAACATGGGATATTAGTATTATGTACTTACTACACTACCTATGTTATGTGCATGAACTTTATCTTGTATTCATGGCACATCACATAAGTTCCCATATAGACACTAGTATATTTAGGTATTTAGAATTCTTAGAAGTACCTACGTAAGGCAACTATATCTTCATCCATCCCATTTAATCAACACCATTCTCATTTCAGTGGCTACGTAAATGTGCCAAGAAAGCTAAACTACCTAAATGCTTATGTGTATTATGTACACATTCTTTGCATATACGTAGGTAGTAGGTAGCCAAGCAATATGTTCCCTAGTCCCAGCCCAACTCCAGCTCCAGCCGTGTAGCTCAGTCTACTGACTCCACGTTAGTTATACTTTACTCCAATCTACATTTCCACTTTATCTGACGGAGAGAATATGAGAGCTTTTCCTTTTACCCAGAAAGCGCCAATAATTGAGAATGCTAATTCGAAATTCACGACCAAGATTATATCATTCTAAATATAGGACATCGCATAATGAGCTTGCATATTTAGCAGCCTACTCATTCGCATATAAAATATATTATTTCCCTTTGTGTAACATATTGAGCTGCTTGTGAGATGAAATCTTTCTTATCATAGGAAAACATATTTACATAAATTACATATAAAGAGCCATAGATTTATACATTTTTGTAGCATACTATAAGAAATACATGCAACATCGACAATAAGAACGAATATTTATGTCATGGTACAAATAGTAGATGGATGGTAGTTTTTTTTTCTTGTATTTGAGAAATAATTTTTGTAGGTTTTTCCTTTTCTTGTCATTATTACATCAATGGAAAATAGTTCTCTAGACTCTAGGTACGATTATAAGGTAGAATATGGTTACGATGTTCAATTGTCGATTTTAACAGGTTTATGTTCCAATCAAATTCAAAATAGACATTAAATAAATAATATCCACCTCTATTTAAGTTAGGTTATAAATGTTCAATTGCTTCTGCGTTTAGTTATCTTAGTAAGCACGAATTATAATTTTTTATGAAATTTTAGTACTAAAAATGTAGTATTAGTTATTGAGCAAAATTGTTCAAGAGTTCTCAAATTAATCTTTTTATTGCTTTTACTTCAGACATGGTAATTGTTTTTTGTCCAGGCATACATTGTACATTGCCTTTTCTAAGAATATTACTGCTTCACAATTCCAATTTTCCAACATTATTGTCTAAATGGAATAGCAATGCAAAAAGGCATGACGTAAAAATCAAAAGATAGCTATAATGGAATGCATTCTGAAAGTTCGATGTCCTTTATCAAATGAGCATATTATATATTATGGATACATATAGGTATATATGTTCATCCAATCCAAATAGCGACATAACTCCCTGTCCAATTCAGTTCATTGTGACATGTAGGACAAAACATTATTGAAATCCTTTCCAAAAGAGCAGACAGCAACATGATGATATCGCATAGAATAGGTACGTTGTGTTTATGTTGCGTTTGTATTTGTATCAAAACCCTGTCCAGTTTGTTGAAATTCTGTCAAATCAGCAACTAGCTGTCCGATTGTCCTGTAGTTTTTATATAACGAGAAAATCATTTAGGGATATGTTTATTGTAAAAAGAGGTACCTATGTGTATACCTACTAAATACATTCATGTTGCACATATGAAATAGGTAGTGTGTTTAGGTATACCTCCATAAATATCCCAAATTGATTTCCTACGCTCCAGTTCTATTTGTTTTATTTTGCCCATTCAGAAGATTGAACCCAATTCATTCTCTTTCACACCATTCAGTTTTCATTTATATATATTGCACTGGACGCATGTGACATGGCGAAAGTCGCTCCCAAAACATTGCCATTTTTTGGCATGTTGTCTGATTGTGATCTGTCAAGTTATGTTCCGCTTTTTATGAAGAATTAAATATTGTCACTTATGAGTTCATTTAATCTGGAATCAAATAGCTCGTTGTCGTATTGTTTTGAGTAAAATTGGGATTTTTAATTTAAGCGAACAATAGTAAGTTGCATTTTGTATTTGTAGGAACATGTTCATGGACAAAGGGACAATATTACGTCCCGCATTTTGACAGAATTATTTTTATGCATTTTGAATCTCTGAAAAGAGAAATTCATCTATACGGAAAAAGCTAGTGAGGAAGTCCAATCACAGCATTTGCTTATAAATGTGCGTGTGGGTATCCATTTTTGAGCACATCTATATACGTATACTCATTTCATGTACATATAAGTTATGTAACCGTTATGAAGAATAGTGTAATACTAGTACATTAGGTACCCTTAAGCATGCCAGGCAATATTTTAGTGTTGTGTCTTATGTATGTGTGTGCAAGTCATCGTTAAATTTATAAATAGCTGAAATCGATATACTAGCTAATAGTATTTTTGCGCAGCTGAATAGGATGTTTGGTTGTGTGGTTTGGTTTGAGATTAAATTGCCAGCTACATAGACATGAATAGAAATTGGGTAGAGATATTGTCCATGTCACGGTTGACTCGCGAAATAAAAGTATTATTTATGCGGTTCGGATCACTCAAGAGAGAATTATGTAAAGAGAGTCGACACCACGGCTCACCGGTAATCATTTCCGAAACGGTTTCTCATAGCTTCTCGTTAAACTTCTACTCGTCGACATTTATATTCTGCTAGAAGGGGAATAGCTACTAGTAGTGAAGGGAGGGGAGAAACTATCCTGAGAGAAAGTGAACAGAACCCAGAAGACAAGCGTAAGCAGTCAAACTGGAGCAAACCAGAGCAAACCAAACCAGGTCCTACCAGACCAGACCAGACCACCCAGATGCAGCCGACTTCTCATTTTCAACTTGTTACTTTACTCATACATATAATATGATTATAGAACTTCCCTGCACATCTTTATTCACTGCACTAGACTACTACTACTGGTTTGGTTTGGCTTAGTTGACTATGTCACCTCCTCCGTGTCATGCAATGGATTTTCTTACTTTATTACACAACCTATGCAAATTGCAATAAAGTTATTCCATATAAATTCATGAATAAATCTTCTATAAGGTAGCTGACACAAATACATACTATTATGCTGAAGATTCGCAAACATTCTAATTGTGTCTAACAAATATGAAGAATTCAATACATTATTAATATGATCTGTAACTGGAGCACCTACAAAAGTAGGTAATAAATAATGTGTATATATGTATACGCGCTAATGAATTGACTGTCCTAAAAATCCTTGGCTGTATCTGTATGTAAAGAACTTTTGAGGATATTGTATTGCATTGAGTGTTTTTGCAAGAAAAAATCATGATTCGTGTATACTTGCAGAATAGTATAAAGCAAACATTGTATATGTGTACATTAAGGTAGTAAAATTCATGCGAAATATATTTTACATCATCCAATCGTGGAGAACATGGAAATATGTATCTGTATTTGTAAAGGAGTTTATGCATTGCTACTATAACATTCTTTGTATATGTAAACTAATGATAAGTGAGAATAATATATATGTATAGGAAACTCCTACAGATAGTTTTCCGTTCGTCTTGAATTTCTCCCCTCAAGTAAAAGAAACGAATCCCTGACTTGTAGTTAAACGAAAGATGCTAAATTTATCTTTTTCACTCAAAATGTGCGTGAGGGTTTCCAAAGGATATGTGCACAGTATATACTGTATGTAATACTAAGATACAAGGAGAAAGGAAAACTAAAACGAAGTAACTATCAGTGTACATGGTAGGATAGCTTGAGTTAAATTTACTTGACTTGTTGGCAATGGCTGTGGGTTAGACTTTAGACTTTGGATGCTAGAACGGGAGGAGAGAGAGATGGGAAAGTGAAATAGTTTAATGTCTGAAACTTGATATAAATTTGTATATACTTATCTGCGTCTACATGAATTGGTTTTTCATATGGGTTTGTCTATACATTGAATTTATGCCACTTATGTTCTCACAGTAGTGAAAAGAGTATCGAGTGCTCAGTTCACTCAGTTTATGTATGCGAATTCGTAACCTTAACTCGTGTTCTATTGATTTTTTCAGTTCCTCCGCGAGAGCCCATCATCAAAGACGAGACGAGGGCGGAACGAACGCTGTTTGTCGGGCCCTACACTGAAGGCTCGTCGTTGACACTACACTGCCACACTGACGGAGGTAACCATTGTTTTTTGCTGTCAAATAAACCCAAGTCACCTTCCCTAACTCCTATAACACTACATAGTAAATATATATCCCTATTTTGTTGTGTTTTATGTTCAAAGTAAATATAACACCTTAAGTGCTAGTAAAGTTAATACGATATTATTATATAGCAAACCCTTTTGTTGCTACATGCATTTAGTTACCTGTCGGATTACCATGTAGCACTATATATTTTAGAATAATAATAGTCTATGTAAGTAAGTATTTAAAGTTTCAGAACGTAGAAGACATCAAACCGCATTCACATCAAAGGCAGCAGGTTGCCATAAATATTTGGATGGTT
Source organism: Tomocerus mixtus (assembly GCA_034694165.1). Classification (NCBI taxonomy): domain Eukaryota; kingdom Metazoa; phylum Arthropoda; class Collembola; order Entomobryomorpha; family Tomoceridae; genus Tomocerus; species Tomocerus mixtus. Next base: position 22,412 of record JAQFYC010001586.1, on the reverse strand, counting down.
GCTCTAATATTTCTCACATCTTTCACCTTCTAGCCAAACCGAAGGCCATATACAATATACACTGCTCAAAGGACATGAACCACACCACTATTCCTAGCTTTTAATTCTATTAAATGGGATTTGCACAAAGAGCGGAGAAATTAAAATTAATGTGCAGCGATTTGACTTTGTCGAGTGAAAACACACAAAGAAAGAAAGAAATATTGCCGTGTTACTTTGCACTGTATTACTATATCCACTTGTAGTCCACGTAATTTCACTTTGTAGCTTTGAAACGTAAGTAATGCATAACTCAGACACAGAAGCAATATGTACCTACTTTCATACTTACTTTTACGTATATGTTACGTCTACAAAGGTTTCAGGTATTTATTTTATTTTATAATATGTACCTAAAGTAGTGTGAAGCCTTAAGTGAAAGTAAAGTGAAAGTAGCCATACATCTGTAGTATTACTTATACAATGTAGGCGTATACTAACTGTAAAGGGAAAGTAAGTAGGTATATCTGTATATAGAGATAATGGGCTAAGGTAGTTCATATATAAGGACTATAAAGAACTATAGATGTAGTTCTGTATAAGAGGTTCAAGCATCACAAAAGAATAGCGTCTAATAGAAAAAGTAATGTGAAACCATCTTAGAGCCAGCAATAGAATCCAATAAGTAAGCCCTAAAAGTTCCCAAATTGCTGAAGAACAAGACGGAAGGTTGAAACAAACGCTCAATAAAAATTTGCACGGGAAGGAATGGCATCAATTGCTCACACTAAAAAATGGAGAAAGTCCTTGCTTTGTCTTGGTATTGGTGAAAGGGCAAAATGGTGGACGCTTATGTTACGTTACACAGATCCACACACAACAAAAAGTGCACTAAAGGGCTTTGAAGAACTAATGTAATAGAAAGGAATAGAATGCTACAATCTACTATGTAATGCAATTGTACAAATTCCTACGGTTACAAGTAACTACATTGTGTCGCAATACGGCATTTCTACTGTGCTCTGCTCTCTCTTATCTCAAAAAGGTATCGCTTCCTTTCTCAAACTTTTCAACTCTTTGCATTTATATTACGTCAGGGTAAAACGAAACCTGTGTTTCTTTTTTATACTACCAGTCACTTCAAACTATTCCGATTTTTTAACTAATCTCAGGAATCCTCACTAAATTTCATCATATAAATGGGATACACAAAAATGCGCTTCATTACATTCTGCCCTTAAAAGCAATTGCAAAATCCTACTGCAAAGATACGATATACACATTGTGCACACTCTGTAAATTCTGGCTAATAAATATTAACAATTACCTCGTACAGTATTTTTAGCCTACACATGCCCATGTTATTTCAAATCAACATACCAACACAATCGCACAATAGTAAAACGAGTCTACACATCTTTTTAATATACAAATAGTACGTAGTTACTATTTAAGTAGGAAAAAATTCTTTATATTGACTATTTCTTTGTTTATTGACACTTGAATACTTTTAGTACAATCCAATCGCAGAATAAAAATATAGCATTTGCATTTTTAGCATTGTAAATTATTTTCTAACGAAAACCTGCAAACTTCATAAGCAGTAATTTAATTGTAGCACTTACTATTTGGATGTACATGGAATGCACTAAAGCAATTTTGTACAAGGCAAATTGTTGAATTACATTTGGATTTAAGTTATTTGATTGGGTTTCAATACAAACAGCTGGACCAGACAGGCTTCTAATAATAATAGTGAATATAATGTACCTCACCTACCCTTGAAATGAAACTTTTTATGGGCAGCACCAATGATTGTTCTACAACTAGTAATGCAATTTTTTCATAGAGCATTACATACAGAGATTAAATTATGGCTATGTAGTTGCATGTTACATACATAAACATATGTGCACTATTATGACATTACTTACTACATTAGGACACGCAATGCTTTTATGTATGTAAGTAAAAGCATATCTATCCTTGATTTTGTGTACCATATTTTTATGATGTGACAGCAAAAGTTTCTTTTCGTAGCGTAGCATGCCTGAGTGCAAATGCCTGTAGCAAAAACAATGCTTTTCCTTCGTTTATTTCGGTACATGCCTATGTGAATGTATGTGTGTTCAGTTGCTTAATATATTTACATAATACCTACACAGTTTCCAGTTGTTTTTAGCAAGTAACTATTATCCCCAGTTGAAATGAATGGAGTGACCTGCCAAATGAACCTACCTACGCAATTTCTCAATAGCTATACATACAACTTTTGAACATTCATAACAACGGTAGCCGGGAAGATATATTTGACAGAACATGCGAGAGGCTTAGCGAGTTGATTTTGTGTAAAACTTCAAACTTTATACATTTGTACAAACATGCATGCAGCTCCGTGCGTTGTATACCGAAAAATGTAGGTAAAAACCACCTGGACAATACATGCGACTTATTGGTAGAGTGTATATGTGTACATGGGCCATTTCTTCGTTAACTATTACATGTTTTGTGGTTAGAAAAGTTTTCATGGAATTTCAGACACGTTTTTACGATTGGCCGACCATAAAAGTTAATAAAGGTGTAGGATTGATTCCGTGATTGTTGAACAAAATAAACAATTTTTAAAATTCACAAGCTCTGTCTAGCTTTCCTAGTAAGTTAATAGTTTTGATGAAAGTTGTAATAAATACATAGAATTAACACAGAACACCTTATGGAAAAACAAGGAAGGGTTTCTGTGTGCCAAAGAAAGAAAAACAGGGAATATTTTGCGGTCCAACTCTGTTCTAGTGACAATGAGTTGACTTATTACAAGGAAAAGTCGACGTAGCGTCAATTTATTGGGTTTTTTGTTGTTCACAAACTCTCATATTTGTCACAAATGATTTCTTATGTTTCTTAAAAACAGTTGCCAACTCTCTGTCCGGTTAACTCGCAGATTTTTTGCAGAGGAGAAAGTCTGAGAAAGAAAGCACATAAACCAGTGCAAAAGACGTATAGGAGTTAGAATGCCTTACATTTCACATATAGACGATGTACCAACTCTGTCTATGTTTTTTTCAATGTTCAATGTTCAAGCTGGCCGCTTGTTCTATATGTCGACATTAAAATTCTATACAGAAAGTTACTTAGACACTATAGAAACATTACATTACACTATCTTGAAACTGGCTTGACTTCAAATTCTTTTCCCGATTTCATCGAGAACGAGTTTTTTGGCGGATATTTGTAGCATACAACTATGTGCTTGTGCAAGTATCTATGTAAACATACATATACTTATACTTCATTGTCAAAAGTAGCATTTATAGTGCATACTTACATAACTACTGTGTTTCTTTCTACTAACTGTTTTAACCTTTCTAATGTTCCTTCTCGCTGGTAAAAAGAAATATAGGTAGCAGACATGGTAACACTATCTAGGTGTATAATTTATAAGTACATTACTATTATACCTATATCTACAAGGATTATGGCATTTGATCTATTACTGGGTTACTTGGCAAGACTACCTTATGTACTACATGCTTTCCTTTTCACCTTCTGTAGGAGTTGTACTTTAGCTCAGATTTTTCTGGAAAACTGTAACAACAAAATAAAATCTTACTCCAACTTTGTGCCTTAACGTAGATTAGGTAAGGTAAGAGATCCCATGTGATAGGCATATTTTGCCGTTACAATTATGTCCCTATTCGCAAAGTGTGTCTTTTCGCGGAATCTTATTTTTTTGTAATTTCAATTTTAAAGATTTCTTGCCAATGTTTTGCAATTATCTGCAAATAAACCTGTAATCAGTGTGTTAAATGAAACAATCCGACACAAAAGCCGTTCTGGCTGAACATATTTTTACTTAATTACATATTTTATGTAAATACGGCACGTGAAGCTTTCAAAGTTCAGCAAAAGACCTATACTATTCATATTATGATGTAAATGTACCCAATAGAGAACCCATTAAAGGAACCTTAAAAATGGTTTTACATAAGATAGACACAAAGAACATAGAAATTGAAATACTATTCTCTATTGTTAGTATCAAGATTAACTTCTCTTAGCTTTGCTTTTGGTATACATTGAGATAAAGGGACAGTGTGTGGTACGCTAGATAACTATAATTACACAAAATGTTATTTGACATGTATAAATCGACTGAGCACATGAAACTTTTGCAATAGATTCAACATTTTCTTATGCTTAATGGGTTTTAAGTCTCCTAGTGCTATGCAAGATGTGGCTTATGGGTAGTCATAATCCAGCAGTTCTACTGTTATATTTAGTATGCAACTGAAGTGGATGTTTAGTATACAATAATTGCTGATATTAGAGTAATAGAAACTATATAGTATGTATGCAAGTATGCATTAAATATGAGCTATGTATTTACTTTAGTAGAAACTGCAAGGAGTAAGTAGCTAGTAAGTATACTATGTACTTAATATAGAAAAGCAATGCTTTCAAAGAAATATATTAAACGTACTTACCTAAGCATTAAAGAACCAATTGTGCAAAGTTATGTCTTCGGCATATACTTAAATAGCAATTTATGTACTGTACCTATAAGTGTGCAATATCGAGTTCCGTAAGCACACTTAGCCCACATGGACAAATATTTGAGCTTCCTTGAAAAGACCTTTTTGAGTGTTATTTCTTATATTTTTATTTACTTAACTCTACTGTATGTTTGGCTTGCATTTACATAACATTACGATTTTGGGCCTTTGTGAAACACAGATAAGAATTTACCGGAATGTACCATGCTATGACTTCTTTCTATGTAGTAATATATTATATTATTAATTCTTGAAGAAAGGGCTGTGTTTATGACCATTATGCATTATTTGTTTATGAGATTCCTTATACTAGTACAAATTACTTAGTTTTCGGGTGAAAAGGTTCTGGCAGACTGTTTTTGTGCTTTGTGCTAATAACAGTTTACGAAGGCCCCTTTAGGTAACTTACCTTAACGTAATGGGACGTAAGAAATTTCTGAATGATAAACCTAATTAAATACTAATTAATTATAACTTCAATCTGTTGTGTAAGCGACATCTTTCAACTCAAATTAGAAATCAACTCGTAATGGCAATTGGCTGGAAAATATTGTCTAGTTAATATATTTATCCTGAAAGGGAAGAGATATCAAACCAGCTAGCGTCCTCGTATTAGACGGAGCTGTGCAAATGTGTACATTAACCTACACATTAGGAATATAATGCATAATTTAAATATTAGTTTTGTGTAAGCAATGTTTTCGTTTGGCTTAATTACAATAGCGTCTAAAGCCCGTTGATGAGTTCGTAACAAGGTTTGATAGAGACGTCGTCAAAAGAAGCTAGGTAGTCAAAACCACCATATCTAATAAGTATTATGCATGCTTGCAAACGTTAAATAGTTGTGTAGGTGTTCTGTTCTGTATTGCAGTCGACAGGCCATGCCTATCGGTGCGTATGTAGTAGATAGCTACATAATAGTAGCTATCCAACAACTAAGTAAACAAAAGATTCTCTCGGCTTATATTTCTTATTATATTAGGGGAAAAGTTTGCCGAAAGCGAATGATTCTGCTCAATTTGCATTATTTACACATGCATAATTAAATAAATGACGCAAGCAGATTCCCATTAATTTGATAAATCTATAGTTTTCAGCTCTCAACAACGCAGTAACTCGAAACGAATACACGGAGAAAGTGTTAACCCGATTTACGACAAAATACATAAGTAGCAGTACACTTACGGTTTTGTTGCCTATTTTATAAACATGCAGGAATTTATACTTAACACAGATCTAAATAGTCTAGTTTAACATAGTCAGAGCAAATGGTGCATTATAGTAGTCTTGAGACTACGTATATAGAAATTACTTAAATGATTATTAATGAGACATAATTTGATGTATTTTTACGGGAATCATTAATCTTGCCCGTGACTGTGAACAATTATCAATTCGAGAGAATAACTCTATTTGTTAATTAACAGAGACTAGTAGACATGAAGAGATCTGTATAAATTTTTTGAATTTTAAATATTTTAGGAGTTTGCAAATCTACTATATGGCATCTAAAATAGATATCTGTATTTTAAAATCCTAAGTTGTGCTAACGTCAGCTATCTGTACTTTCTTGGGTGCGAGAAGTTGAAAACTAGCAGATAAATAAATATGCCTTACTAATTTGATGTTTGTATTTAGTTTGCAAGCTTCTGAAGATTGTATATTAAGTATGTAGTACTATAAGTAGTTGTATATTATGGGTATATTACGTACGATATGAAAGATATGTAGGTAACTTCAATATGTATGAAATGTGTAGGTGGCAGTCGATCACCATGAAGTGAAGCGCCTACTTATATAATTACCTAACTTTAGCCAAAAGATTTTCTTTTTCTAAAAGGCTAAATAGCACCAGAAACCTTAGACATTATAGGGAAGCCTAAAGTTTTGAATGATAGCCATAATATTGCATTGTTGTTGTGTATGTTGGCATTTCATTTGAAGATTCAAATTTCCGTACTTAGAGGAGAGCTACAATGTACGTGTTTTGTTTGTTCGTTGGTTGTTGAATGCGTGAGAATAAATAAGAAAGGCTGGCGTTTCCTCCCGACCTAAAGAGGAGTTGAGAATGAGAAGGGAGTCTTAAATAAAGGCTCTATTTCGTAGACAGTTTTACTGACGGTTCTATTAAAGGGAAAGATACAGAGTAAAGGGAGTTCATCGAATAGCCAACCCATTTCTAGTCAAAGTCATAATGAAATTGACAAAGAGGCTTTCTCCTTTCATTTGTTATTGGCTTCTCGAGATACTGTGTTCGCTAGTTTCTGCAAATAGTCTAACCAAAACCACTTCCATTTCTGTTCCTCTACTTTACTTTACTTACTAAAGATACATTCATTCCGTTTTATGAAAAGATACTCTCATTGCATAACTTTCCATGACTTTGACTTGACTGAACTAAGAAAGAGAAAGCTATGGACTTTCATTTAGGCAAATTGTTACTACTTGCATTATATGTATGTTGTAGGTAGTAGGTGCGGATAGCGGATACAGGGAAACAATCGGATTTTAGTTATTTTGCCTTTGCTTTTGCTTTCGTAGACTTGTCACAATGCGTTATGCTAAAGGTACCTGCCACTGTCTTTACATACATAACTGCAGTTGTGTAACTTCTTGATTTGTAACTTAACCTCCTTAACTCAACATCCAACTCTCTTGCGACTAAGAAGCTAGCTATGAAACTAATCTATGCATTCTCTAAGGTTTCCCAACTATTCCTAGAGACAATAGAAGAAAACACATCTGTTTCTTCCATACCCTCATACATTTACACTTATCTAAAGTCTTTAGTTCCCAAATAGTGTAGTTATTAAAGCGATTATTAGGGCTATATACTTCTTTACAGATATCAAGAACAAAATTATTCCATTTAAATGAAACTCTTAATACTTAGGACTTGGTATAAACATTCTCCTTCTATTTAGGTTAGGAATGCTTTCAGATTTTCAACGCAAGTATGCAGACAATATTATTTGCTAAATCATAAAGTGCATATACAGTCCCCTGTATTATTCCCTTTCATTCCATTGATCATAGTTTGGTTGACGGTTAGGACAATAATAATTTGAGAATGGGGTTGGAGTAGCGTGCTCTCATATGCACGGAAGTAAACAGAAATAAGCTACAAGGTTTCCTGAAAGATTTAGCTGACTGGAAACGTAATAAATGCATTTGTTTATTTCTACGTAAGGTACCTGCTACCTACTGAGTACTTTAGGAAGGGAAATAACTAACAATAAGTATTTGTAAGGAGGAAAACCATAGGAGAAAGTAAAGAAGTACCTTTATATATTTTATTACTTATGAAAGCTTAAAAGACAAACTTTGTCTCACTTCTAATAAAACTGTACAGGGAAAGTATAAAATAAAATCGAGGTATTGCATTACGAGGGATTTTACTTACTTTCTCCTTGTCTTTATGCCATTTTATTTTAACTGTCATAGCTAAATTATTTGAATTTTATTGCAATTTTATCATTGTATAATTGCTGGGAAAATTAGGACTTATGCAATCCTGCAAAGCAAACCAATTTTGATATATTTAAATAGTTTACAATTTTGGTTAAGTTTGAGATTTTGCATGTGCGATTATGATTATGAAGTATGTAATCATTCTGTACTATAAACCTGCGCACTCTACGTGTACAGAGTATACTATAACGTATATATGAATATTTGGAGTGAATATGAATGCTAACAAATATTAAACAGTACGTATGTAATTTACACACCTATAGTAGGCAAGTAGGTACACAGTATGTGGTCTAGAATACGTAGGTAAGTAAATACTTAAACTTAAATGTGATGTCTAGCTGTCTGCAATTCTGCAGAGTTTCGACTACTTCTCTTTGAGAATTATAATATAAAGTGTTGCCAGTTCAAGTTTACAAAGTTGGAAACTATTTCATTTTAATTTCTAATGTTGAAATCTCATTGTTGAAAAGCTGAGGTATAAATGAGAAGTGGTCACTGCAGGGTGACGATATTATGCTAGCATTTGTATAAATATCGCCTGTCTGATTATATACATTGTAGGAATGTAGACTAATGTGTGTTAGGTGAACTGCTATTCGCCGACAATAAAGTAGAAAGTAAGTTTTCAAATTCAGACAGACTGCGGATATTTGTAAGAGCAGTAAAGTTAAGTCTCAATAGGACGCTTCTAGAGTCCAGGCTCCTTCAATAGACTTTAGTCATGTTATATAGTAATGTATGTAGTTAACGTTGTATGTATAGATATGCTAGTGTAAATGCATGCAATCTAAATCATTTGGATGGGAATAGTTTCCAAAATTCTTCTCTAGGGCGATTAATCTGACTGAGTAATATTTAATGAATTTTCCTGAAATTTACGATGTCTTTCTGTTTTTCTCCAAATAATTTATACTATTACTACTGTTTGGATATTTGCTAAATGCAAAACTTTTACAAACTGCATTAAAATAATAATTTTCCATAAAACCTATGACTATGACTTACTTGGTATCCATAAGTTTCCAGGAGCTATCTTTTATGCTACTTTCTCTGGCACATTACTATTTGGCACTCCAGATGAAGGCTTCTTATTCCTATGCTAAGGTTAAGACAATCGAAAGTAAAATATTTTACAGATTTATAATTTGAGAGTCATACTTTATGTATTTTGCATAAGGTGACATTTAGAGCTGTAATTTCCTCCACTTTCATTATATTGGACATTGAAATGGTATTAACTTTACACATTGTTCAGAAAACGTATTCAACTATAAACAGAAGTTTAGTTTGCAATGAGTATATTTCTGTAGAACAACTTCTTACGAATCATTTTGCAATTCCAGAAATATATTTATGAAACAGTTTGAAGTGAAACTGACTCTTTTGTTTAGGGTTACATGGTTTTCTGAAATGTGAATATTAAATTGCTTCCGAATACACAGAACGGGTATTGTTAATGCAAATACATAGTATGTATTTGTTTTCCTTGTCAACGTAGGCACATTATTAGGAAATGTTTTTATCTATTCATAAAAGAAATACAGAAGTTGTTAGGTACCTGAAAGCATACGTCTTCGATTTCACAAAGGAATGAGACAACTTTAACTCTCAGTTCATTCGTCATTGTTCAGTACCTTATAAAGTAAGCTCCGTGTACTCAGATAATTCTAAACTTCTTTAAATTATTGCTTTCCAAGTTCTTATACCCTAATATTGTGTTTGGATTATTTATCTGAAAGTACCTTACGAAACTTGTTCTATATAACATCTGGGAAAATATAGTATGTTTTAATTATAGTAGCATGTATCATTTTTCCTCACAATTAAAGAAATCGTTACTTTTGTTTTGCCGTAACATCAATGAAGATAAACATATTGTTGAATATTGGTCGCCTTGACTCAGAGAAGAAAATATTACATTGTCCAGTAGAGTATTTAGTAACATTAAGTTTTGGTGCTATGAAAGTCTGTGCAGAATTTCACTTGGTAAGCTGAGTATTACAATGGGCCTTGAACATAGAATATAGCGGTGAAAGTTAAATGGCCCAACTATGATCGACTGTAATACTGCCACTGTAGTATAGTCATACTCACTGTAAATATATGTTGATGTATTTATTATCAACATTTTACAGTACACTATACGGTAGACAAAATATTTGAATGATGTAGTAGAAAGTACAAAGGTGGAAGATGTACAATTATGAAACCCAAGTTATGCATGATGGAATTTTTCTGTGACAATGAGTAAATAAAAGCGCTTCAGTGCACCCAGTGAAAATTGTAAGGCTGAGTCATTAGAAACAAGTGAAAGGCAGAACTATAAAATGTGCATAGATACATAATTATTTGCTAGTTCAATTTTTCAATTGTGTACATACATTATATCCCGACCTCAATTCCCCAATAGGCTTGCATTTTTATTTTTAGAACTTGTTTCAAGTTAAATGGTATTAATGAGCTGTGCTACATATTTAGTATACTCTTTTCAGGTAGACTGCACTGTTTAAACTACTAACTAAACGACGTAGCATGCTGGGTTATAATTTCATATTACACGGGTACTTAGAGACAAGAAATGTACCACATGAGATAGTTTAAAGGAGCTCGTTTCCTTAATTAGCTTTTGAATAGTTATGCACACATACACACTTAATAGATAACATAGTAAGTACAAAACCTTATCTGATCAGTTTTCCTAAGGAATTCCATGGGAAAATTAGTCATGTCATTTTCTAGTTATATATACAGATACTACACCACTGATATAGATTATAGAACACGTAATAGAGGCATGGAGACCCTTATCATTAGTAAATAGGTTGATGTTGATAAAGCTGTAGCTATAGAAATTCTACGATATTTGGAAGCACATGCGAACACACTGATGCAGATGAAATCGCGATGAAACGATTCGTAGTCCTGTGAAGTAGATAGTTGTGTTCCATTCCAATTCCCTTTTGTAATGAAATCTGAACTGAATACTCATGGTGTGCTATTGGCGTGGCATGGCATGGCATACCATTGAATAGCGTACAATTGCAAACATCGTGTAGACTTGTGCTTCAACTTATCTCTTTGTCATTTCCTTCTCATCATCGATTTTTGCGTTTACTTCTTGACTGTTTAGGAAAATAGCAAGGCTACACGCACCCTTAGTACCTACTACCTACATTACATAGTCTGTGTCTATTTCTATCTTTTTCTTACTTACGAATGATGTCTGTAGACAGTAGCTCTTCATCTCTTCTTTCTCTCTATGTCTCTTTCACTTTCTTTTTCATCTCTACTGAAGTCAATGTACGCACGAAGTATTTTTTAGAAACGAATGTATACATAAATGTGTACTACCTCGTATAATAATATTTATAGAGTGATTACATTCTTATCTGGCAAGCTTTGTCGTGAAATTTAGTACTAAAAGGCTATAATACTATTTGTAAAGGCATGCAGAGTGAATTCCTAATAGACTCGCATAACATTTAACATTTATGCAACCGGAACATACGCACAAATTATGCATAAGTAGGTAATATTTAATTTGTGATGCAGATATTTAAGGGAACATCTTCTATAGCTTTACTACAAATATTTTCCAAGGGTTTAATATACTCGTAGTCTCGGCTGTCGGTCTCGGCTAAAAATTCTATTTCATTTTACTTGCTTACTAACGTTTTCTTGTACCGTTTTGAACACAACTTGTAAATACAACTAGATCATAGATTGTAACTTGAAAAGGTATAGCACGTGCTAAATACTAAGTAAATGATCTGAGGAGCTTGCACTTTGCAAGACAACATTATACATTCATTTTTATTATTAGGCAATTTTGACATATTATTATGCATACGTCCGGTAAAAAGATGATCCATTGCTTTGCTGCACAGTCATTACCAGTAGCTACATTAGTGAACTTACAAGTGTCTTCTGCTCGCTATTTTATTGCATATTTCGTATTCAAGTGGAGGACAGAACACTGTATGCTAATTGAGGCTTATAATATTACGAGTAGGGCAGAGCGCAGAGAGTTCTGCAAAAAGTGTATGCACATAAGCAGTATATAAATTAAAGTGCAGCAGCGCAGATTTTTTAGACTTCCTCTAGCTTTATGATTACTTTCGTACAGATAATATAGACTAACAATAAGTGCACGTAAAATATACTGCGTATTAAAATAAGTAAATGCAAAAAAGACGGAAATCTTTAGGAATAAAAACAGTCTGGCTTGGCTGTAGAAGACTAACGTAAGACTTTTCTCTACTCATACACCACTCATGAATGACTGAGTATGTATCTGGGCCTGCTGGGCTGCTATGTGAGAGATAAGACATGAACAGAAGCTAGGAAAGAGAAGAGATGTCGTTTCGTTTCGTCTTCGAATACACTCACGCTTATGTCTTAATGCAAAATTGAAAATATTCTACATCCGCACGCTGTCGCACTCCCACTGCTCCCTAGGAATGTCTCATGCTCAAATAAAAAAATAAGAGCTCTTTTATATTGGATATACACAATATACTATAATATGTGCTGATGTTAGATCGCAAAACCCGGCCATTCCCATTCTTCTATACATTGTCATAAGCACCCAGATTACGCTTTTCATCTGCTTATGACTATGTACTTATATCTGTCGGTAATTTTATTACTAAATTTCATTTTTTGAAATTGGGAGCACTTATAGCTATGGGTAGTATGAAAGGATTTTTTGATCACGGAATTAGCACCTATTCTAATTAAAGTGTATTTAAGTTTAGAAAAATGTATGCGAACACACAGATAAAAAGTAGATAGACATTGTTATAATGGAAATTACATTATGGCCTATGAGAGAGGCGACTAATCTACTTGATTGTTAAAAAAAATTAAACTAATTTCTTGAACAATAATAATTGAGGTGTTTGAGTTTGTTATTTTTGAATTTACAAAAATGTTACTGTGTTGCAAAAACGGCAAAATGTTTACACAAGAGTAGTCGTGGTAAGGGGATAAAAATATTGGCATTTCGCAAACCTTATTGAATTTATAATCTGTAGAAGATATAATATATTTATTGTATCTGATTTAAATGAACTAAACATATGAAGATAAATAAAATGAGTGAAATGAAATGATGGAACGGAAAAAATATGATGTTTCTACATGCTGTTATGCATTGTACATATTAGTATAATGTACAGAATACTAGCCTCCAATTGTAGATATATGCATTTTCCACTATCCATTACTATAAGATTTATAATCATAACACAGAATGCAAAAGTTAAAGTCTGAGTCTCCTCAAGGGTTCCACTCTTACTTTGTTTCGTCTGCTGTGCTGATAGCGTGATGTTAAGTTGACGAACTGGTCCCAAGATACGCCTATCCTTGTCTACTCTTGACTCGAACAAATTAATAATTTCCTTTCAGGGACAAGCAGATAGCGTCAAGTGAACTGTCAAATTCAATATTGTACAAATCATAGCCATATAGGCTGTGCTTTCTAGTTTTGCTGTATTTCTTCAGCGGGGTATCACTACACTAGTACTGAAATGATTCTACGTTTATATTAAATATTTTCTTTAGATTCTACGTTTTCATATGAGTGCAGAATGTATTTATATATTTTTTTTGATATTACTGTTGCTCCATATCCATAAAATAGCGCTCCATGCATATTTCTTTATATGAAATACCTCTAAATCATTTTAGTATTAGGTATGCTGGATTTGGATATATAGTAATACTTTTGAGACTACATTCTATTGTGTCTAGTACCAAAATATAGATATGCTGAGCTCAATTTACAAATTGCATAGTATTTATATTAGGTAGGAAGCCACATTCCTATAGTGCAGTGGGAGGCAGAGGTGTTGTGTTGTGATCTTGTACGCTCAAGCAGCAACAGATTTGTAGGCTCGTCTGAAATTGAAAATTCCAATTCAGCTGTCACATCATATGACAACATTCCTATCTGCGTATCGCTACGAATACCTTGTACTTCAAAGAAATCAAATGGAAGTGCTGTGGACTTCTGAATTCACACATAATAATACAACATTTTTTCACACTACATGAGTTCTGAGAATGGAGAACCAATTGAACTGCACTGTGTTAATAGACACAAAATAGATGATTTTAATTTAAATCTATGTAGCATACCATAAAAGAATTTACATAAAAGTATTACTATACATTCCATTACAAGTCACTCCAAGAAATAACGAAATCATAAATAAAATTTGCAACTGCAATTGGGTCAGGTACAGATTTATGGACAATTGAAATATATGATCGCTTAAATAGAGTACAAATATAATTAATAATGGGATTAGAAAATATAATATGGTCATTGTTACTTTGTTAGTATTTTTTAAATAAGATTCTATTCAAATCTGCATAAAGGTATTTTGGGAATCTTCGTAGATATCGTAGATCTTCATTTATCTTTTGTACAATAAGGTCTAAAATTCTGTGCAAGGTTGTCTTTATAACATGCACGTCTTTGTAACACTCTTTTTATAAGGGTTAGCATATCGTGTACAACAATTTCGTATAATTAACTATTAAGGTTCGTGTATAGGCTTATTAGGTATGCATTTTCATTTTCTGCATGTGTATCATTGTATTGTAATCTGTTAGAAAGGATTCTAATTAAACTTCTTTCATCCAATTCCAAAGAGAGGTGACACTTGTGAGAGGACTGTCGTTGAAGCAAATATTCTGAATTAGATTTTTGCTCTTATTTGCCTAACTAGGTATTTCAAGTAGCTAGACACTGTGCTATCAAGTAGTAGCTAGACTAACCTTATGTAATGTAACGTGGAATGATTTGTTTTTAGATGATTCCAATCTAGGGAACAGAATAGGAGCGTTTCAAGCTAGTCAGTCGTATTCATTTCGTTTGGATTGGACTGTATGTAGAATGTAGACTGGTTGGAGTGAAGTGAAAGTTTTCAAGGCTGTTGCTCGAGTGAGCACAAATGAAATTTTAATGAAGAATAGTACCTACCTGACTTAGAGTTAGAGTCTGCTTCCAATTACCAAGCTTTCATTTCATTCCGTGTAGTCGAGTTGAGTGTATGTATAGTGCAGTTGGGGAAACCAAGATTTAGATTTAATGAGTAGGTATGTGTGTATGTGCGCTGCAGATATGTAAAATTGCTAGAGTTGCATTGCATTGCTTAGAAGGGGATTTCGTAGTGACGACGGTGACACAAGAACGAAGGCAGAAGTACAAGTGGTTGCACTGCATGTTATGTTATGCAAACTTCAGATTCATATACAGACGGTGTAATGTCTTGGCCTGGCCCTGGGTATGTATAATATAAAGCTGTTATTATACATTGTACGCTTCTAACTTCAAATCTCAACTGGTGGGATGATATTGCTCTGAAAAAGAGAATGCATACAAGAATGCTACATAGTATAATGGAATAGCATATATATACTTATATAACTTCCTTAATCCCGATTTAAACAGAATGCATTCTTTACGGGTGACAACAGAAATAATTTGAAATTCCTTATGCTTCCCTACCTACATGATATTCAAAACTTGCAAACTGGCTGAGCACATTTATCTTACTTAGAGAATAAACTATGTATGTATTTATCTACTAGCTTACTCAAACTGTTATGAAAAACGAGTGTTTAACAGTGAAAGTGCATTACTGCAGTGCAGTGCACAAGGAATTCTATGGAGCCGTAAAATAGGGCCAAACTCTAAGAGATGCTTCTAATGATATTTTATAAAACATTCAATTATAATGCTTTCAGTTAATAATGAAGAATTTCCTGATTTACAAGAAATAAAAGAAACGTATCTCTGTATATGTATAGACTAAATTCGTTGATTCATTAACGCATATAGGAATATCCCTATAATGAATGTGATAGAGAACATCTATTTTATTTTAGAGTCCAGAATTCCTTATGAGGATACATTTTGGACCTAATAAATGCATTTTATAGTTAAGCCGAAACCATCCGAAGTTCAGCGTAATAATTGTGATACATACTTAAACAGTAAATAACAGGATTATTGTGGAATGGCATTTTGAACTTGTTGGTTAGCTGAGAGCATTGAAATGTGAAACTAATCGCAAAAATATTCTCATATCCGAAGAAAGGATAGAAATCTGGAATTGTCCATTATTTTATATCGTTATTACATTACATTAGCCACTGTCGTTTTCTATGGTTGAGTCGGTTAAAGATTGAAAAGTAAGAGGAAAGCCATAAGACATTTAAACTTCATGTACGACCGAGAAAGTCACTGAAGCAGAACAATAATGTGTATATTGCCATCAGTAAACTGTATCAATAAAATCTAAGTCTAGTCAGAGCGAAGAGGGTAACCCAGTGCTTTTATTCTATTTTAAAGACAAGTGGAATAGGATTCCATTGCCTTAGATTACCTCTATAACGTTAGATTGTATTCACTTATGGTTAAACTGTTTGTCTATGTATGTACTATCGTTCTATGGATATACTGCTATTTCAACTATAATTATAGCATGTTCGAAATATCTCTGAGCATTATCTACAGCTTCGTGTAATAGAAGGTACGTCAATAGTTGATAGTACGAGTAGCTATAAGGAATAGAGAATATCTACATTTCACCTCTTACATACTGGACAAGGCTATGAAACGAGGGGTAATGCCGATAGAATTTGCAGTCGGGGATATTGAACACTTAAACCCTAATACTATGTTTGGCTAGGAAAATACATTTGCCAAAATATCGCAAAGTACTAATATTTTGTAGTGGTACGTTCTTATATTACAACACGGGTTCGATTTTTCTTGTTTCCAAGTTTCCTATAGTGTATATGTTACAGGTTTTAAGCGCAATCAGGCATTACGCGTAATGCTAAGACAATATGCGCAGTTTTCCCAATACTTCAAACAAAAATATAAAACATTAATATTTAACTATTATTGAAACGATCTGTAGAATCGCCATTTATAATGACAGAAAGTTGAGGTGACACTTTTTAGATTCTCCGTGAACTGCTTAACCAGGCTGGTTAATATGATGTTAGTTAGTAAATATTAATGTTTAATATTTTTAGGTCCAAAAACTGAAGTTTTTGTAAAATTACGCTTATTGTCTAGGCATTAGGCGTAATGCCTGATTACGCTTTTTACCTGCACCATATACAAGCACAGAGAAAGCGGAAAACTGCATTTCTTAAGTAAAATGCAGCTGCAGTTAGAGAAACAATAAAAACAACTCGGATATACTACATTTACAGTGAGTTAAGTTAAAAGTAATCTACTTGACATAAAAGGAAAGTTCTAGGTAGTTCCTTGGCAGTTGTACAAGATTTTTTCTCAGATCTTTCTACATAGTAATACAAATAAATTTTTTCATGTATAGGTACCTCCAGTGAAACGCGAGATGGAATTTTATCCTTTTTATTTCTCCAAATTCATTAGCAAGCAGATAAAGTTTGAAATTACTCGATTTGTTTCTCGAAATCTATTTATATCTTATTCTACCAATCTAGTAGATAGTAGTAATATAATTAATTATATGAATTTTTTAGACCCGTAATGTGAAATTGAGTATAGTAGATAATGTGGCTTATTCAATATTTTCTAAAAATAAGCTTTAATTGCACAAATCCAAAACTTTAAATGGAAAAAAATAAGCCAGGTAGGTACCGGGGAGAATTGCTACGATAACGATGAGATAATTATAGCATAGATGTGAATTGGGTTCTTTTAATTGACCAAATCATTTTTAGGTGGCCGTGCCTAAGTAGAAATTAAATCGATCGCTTAAGGAAATTAAAGAGCTCCTTGAATGTAAAAACATTTTGATTTGATTCGATTTTGTTTTGAATAGCTGCATAAGCACAAATATCTAAAGGAGTCTTCCAAAAGTTTGAGAATGCTTATACTGGCTTTCCACCACGGTTTTCTTTTGTAAGTGTTGTTTAAGTATTTTGATAGGTACATATTTATATTGTTGTATGCACATAGTGTAGCTTTCAAAGGATTCGCTAATAAATACTTATTGTACCAAGAGGCGTTAGTGATACTGTTTACTAGTTAAGTATTGTATACTAAAGTGTAAAATAGAGATAGCTAGAAAAGAAAAGCAGTGGCTTAGTGAGAATTGGGAATAACTATAAATTGGCTTAGTTTCCCATTAGAAAACTATCGAGTGAATGAAAAGAAACTCATGGTAAGTACAATGAATGGGTTGCAGTGCTACTTCTGGTGTAATCTGTATCTGTAGTTGCTGATCTGCAGAAAGAAAGAAAACGACGAGTTGATGTGAAGATGTTGAAGACTTTGCTTATGTTAGCCATTTCCATTACCAAAAGCTCTTTTCCCTATTCAAATGGGGATTGAAATGTGGAAACTTTTTCTATCAGGAGATAATGCGAAGGATCTCCGTTTCTCTCCTTTTGCATTTCTTCTTCCTTGAGTCACTTTTAGGAAAAGATTCAATATTTTTGATACTCCCACTTACATCTATGCAGATACATACTACATACAAACTACAATAGAAGAATGTGTGCGTATTCACATGCACTAGTACACAATAATAAGAATATCAGTATTTATATATGCATGCATTCAATCTAATGGCAACGCTTTGCGTGACTGTGACTACTGAAATGGAATCAATAGCACCCATCCCATCACATCACATACTACTGCTAGCAAATAGCAACTAGAAACACGAAAACCTCTACTAGATATATATATAGCTATGCATAAAATGATCCAACCAAGCAAGGTACATTACATTTCTCTATATATACTCGTTTTTTCTACAGATCTACATGCTAAAAGAGCTCAGACTCACACTAGGCAATTGGAAAACAACATTCTTGCAACAGCTAACCATGTATATGTAGTGTGGTAACAGATAAGGCACGAATCCAAAAAAATGAATGCTGTACAATAAGTATATCTAGTATATCTACTAGTATACTTATTATATAGGTAGTACACAACACACTACTAAAATGTATCCAAAGTAGGATTCCTTGAACTACACATAAATATACTGGAAACTCGATGTAATAGTATGTATACAGTAAAATATCTACAATATAAACCTTGGTAAACGTATTTTCCAGGGAATATGTTATTTTATGGTGATTTCAATAAAATATGTACTGTATATAGGTAGATAGCCAGACTCCTTTATACACTAATATATTACAATACGAATAAGACTAGAAAAGTAGTATCTTGGCTACATAATGAATATTATCATTGCTTGTAGCTAAGGTGCTATATTATTATGCATTTATTTATAGAAAATACTTACAGATAGAAGAATGTTTCTCCGGAAGCATGTGCTCAATCAAGATTTCTGTAGCGTTGGTTGTATTTGTATCTTGGATATTGAATATTGTGGAGAATCTCTATATTAAGTACTTTTAGTGTCAATATACTACTACTCTACTATACTTTTAAAGAATACGAATGTAGAGAGAATGGAAGGTTCCCAACAATTCCCTTGTTATTCACACTTCCAAACTAGATGATTCTGATTGATGACCTTGTCATTAGAAAGATGAATGGAGATGCGTTTCTCTAAATACGGCTAAATGATAAACATGTCTATTGTTGCTGTACTATATTTCTATTTCCTACTTTTATTATGTTGCTGATGTTATATTGAAGAGGTACATAATGCTATAATGTTAAAAAATTCTTTAATCCGATACATACTGAAAATAGTGCATTCTAAATAGTAGTGAATGTCCTTTTAGCACCAAATATTTCCAAAATTGTATGCAATACAACGACTTTTGTGTAGAATATACAATATGTGAACTAAACTTGTAATTTTGTTATATTTTTCAGGAAACCCTCTGCCTCGTGTGGTGTGGTACAGAAATGGTAAACTCATCGACACGAGTGACTACTTCGAGGAAGGAGTGATGAAGAACGATCTTACGATAGGGATTCTAGCCCGATCTGATCTTCACGCTGAGCTCACGTGCGAGACTTCCAACAATAATATCAGCCGGCCACTTGCCACCACCGTCCATTTGGACATGAACTGTAAGTCCTTCATTTCATTACCGATCCGACTTTATTTCCTTCTTGGCAAAGTTATGAGTTTTTATCAAAAATCGATACCGATTCAAAGTTT
This sequence comes from Tomocerus mixtus, assembly GCA_034694165.1. Classification (NCBI taxonomy): domain Eukaryota; kingdom Metazoa; phylum Arthropoda; class Collembola; order Entomobryomorpha; family Tomoceridae; genus Tomocerus; species Tomocerus mixtus. Next base: position 2,296 of record JAQFYC010001586.1, on the reverse strand, counting down.
CATACCCAGCACTTTTGCAGGGAGACGTTGCTACTTACCCGCTGTACTAGAGTAGAGTAGACATTTTCAGATGGAATACAGTAACACTAACACTAAAGAGTAGTAAAGATACTAACTACATAATATTCTCGTCCAACTCCAGTAATATAAGTAGGAGTCAGTCGCTAGTGAATTGTCTATAAAAATGTCCACTGGACAATTTTCTCCGTTTGTCGGGTTGTTCCTTTTGACAAGGTTTTACTAGTTTACAACTGCCTCTCATATTATTTAGACATTTTAGCTATAGCTAACAAGCCAACTCCCTATAACGATTGTGGTGCAATTATGATTGTTTCCATTGATAAGGAAATCCCCTTAGATTGCACCACATCGTAAAAGTGCACAGGGAGTGTAGATAAGAAGTAAGTACTACTTACTTGTGTGGGTGCCTACTGTACATTTTAGTCAGCTAAAAGCATACCTAATAATATAGATTTTTCATTCTCATATAATTTTCTGCATTAAAGTGCATTTTCAAATTATCACCAAATTGAAGTTGGAAATACTATAAACTTTCCCTTTTGAACAATCTAAAACTTGTACAGTGCAAATACAACACGAATGTAGCTACATACTACATACGTATTTATTCCTAGATTACCTACCTACTACCTACTACCTACCCTAGGTACTCGTAAATAGTACGTTAATAAATTGTGATAGCATTATTGTGTGTATTGATATTGATACAGATATCGTATCATGTGCTTCAATAAATTGTTGGGGGAGTCATTCAGTTAGACATACAAATACTAGAAATACAATACAATGGTACATATTGATCATAATTCATCTGTAGTGTATTGTGCAGGGCAGCAACTTAGTTATTGTTAAGTGCTTAGTTAGTAATATGAGAAAAATGCGTAGATATATAGTCGGAGGGAATTGACAGGGCGTCCACCTCTATGTGTCCACTTCCCAAATTCCCCTCACTCCATTCTTTGTGGATGGATAGCCGATTATGTCATTATTATTGTCGCATCAGCATCAAATGATTGTATTGAAGAGACTGGGAGGGGTTCTTCCACTTTCACGTTTCTTTATCTCAATTGTGATTGCCACGAGGAAAATTTTGTGGAGTCTTTCTCCTAACGAAAGTCAAAGTAAGGAAGACCTTCACTTTACTTTCTCCCGATACTTCCGCTAACTTCAGGATCAATGTTGTCCCTTCTTTCTACACTATTAGTATCTATACTTACTGAAGGTGTGCCTATGTCCTGTTCTCTCGATTGACTTCATGGAAGTTTTGTTTGGTAGGGAAATAGTATATTTACTTTAGTTAGTTACTTAAGTACTGCCACGTGTATAGTGGATAGAGTTACAAAATACAGTAGGAGACAGTCGACAGGACAGTTGTTACCCTACCTTGATCTTATTAGAGATAGTTGGAAGAAGAGGTGAGTTTTGATGTGCTCATATCTCTCTATGTATATACAGTAGAGAAAGTCTGAATTATAGGACAGAATTTCTTCCTCTATCTACTGAATGAAGTAACAAAGTGAAGTTGTCCAAAGTGGTGGAAACTGGACTGGTCTGGTCTGGCTTGGGCTCGGTTCAACTCAATGTGACTGAATGGGGAAAAGTTAACTTTCACAAAGTGAAAGACACGAGACAAGCTACACGGTACATCTAACGAAGAGAGGAGAAATGCACAGCCTTTCTACAAGATATTGACATCAGAAAACTCATGATTATCTCCGTACACTTCTGTCTGTAGCCATTCTAGCCGTGCCATCCGGTTTCTGCCCCGATGTGTATTGTATGGTAGTATGTAGTTTATGTATAACTATATTGTGGTCCAGATGTGAAGACTAACTCCTCAAGCAGCCAATGTCAATATTCTTCCAGATGATTTAGTTTTACGTAGTGAAGAGTTGAGCAAATACGTGTCCGGTGAATCATCTCATACTCACCATCCAGTGACTTTCTCGATTCAACTAACTTTGGTCAACCAACTATCCTCAACTTTATTATTATCAAGAAATTCTAAAAATACTATTCTAACCAAGTCAAAGAAGTATATTGGAAACAATAGCTACTTTCAGCACCGTCCATTTGGACATGGACTGAAAGTCTAGTCCTTCATTTCATCTAGAAAGCGGTATATAAGATGATTGTCTGCTATGAGGCGGTATATTCATCGTATTTGTTATGCTAGTACATATAATAAGAGATTACTGGGATTGATCTCTTGGTTGTCTCGCGAGGTAGACGTGTGAGCTCTTGGCTCTGATAGCAATAAGTTTGATATAGTTAT
>JAQFYC010001585.1:0-32629 GCA_034694165.1 Tomocerus mixtus | reverse complement strand
TAACTCAACTGCCACAGGGATAAGTTGGCGCTGCGTTTTTCGGCTTCACTGCAATAAATACAAGCTGGGCGCATCGGGCAAAACAAAGGTTGTCTTATTAGGGTTCGCTCATACTAGTTATCACTTTTATCACTATGCGGTGGGAACTGGTTTTTTTTCTTCATGCAGGCAAATAATTCGACGAAACCGATTTAGACTGGACCAATTACACATTTGAAAGGTATTACGATGTCTGGTTAATTTTATTTGACTATAAAGCTTAAAATTTTCACACACCTTATGCAATTTTATTTTTCATCAAAATTATAGGGACGATAATAGCAACAACCAAAGATTTGGGTGACAAGTAGGAAAGTTAGTAATTTTATTTAATTTATTATTTGTTTAATCATATAATTTTATACATACCTATATCCAATATTTACTGGCATGTATGGCAATAAATGACACCCGTCTGCAATTTACCCGACAATGGGCTTATATCCGACAATTAAATTCATCTGCAAGTTACCCGACAGCCAACAGTAGATATAAGTTACCCGCCAGCCGCCATCCGACAATGGTCTCATCCGATAATTTAATTATTAAGGAGCTTATGGTTTTGTGGGGAACGGGAATAAGGAATTTACTTCCTTTTCATGCAGAATTTTATATATCACACTCTACAATGAGTAAAATTACGATTTCCTATCCAGGAGACAAAAATTATCCCCGCCGCCTATATATTATACGCAGAGAGAAAGAAGGAGAAAGGAAAAGTCGTTAAGTAGTGAAAGCATATAGGATATAAATTAAGTAATACCTTTGCAAAGAATAAAGGGGCGTTTCTTTATAGATTGGCCAGTCCTTATGGTCTTGAAAAAGATTGTCTGTGCAAAATATATGTATAACAACTAAAACATATTATTATGTATAGGTTAAATAAGAGAAAAGCTAAATTCGAAGACAACGATAAACATTTGATAAAATGTAAATATTTTTTCACGAGAAGGCTGTAAAACAAACGAGGAAAAATGATTATTCCACAATACCATAATTGTAATTATTCTTTTCTTGAATTGTGAGCAGGCCTATGAAAGCCTTATATTTAGCATTGCAATGACAAAGGATTTTTCAAGAAACCCAGACTTTGCTGGAGGCAACAATATATTTTTGAGCAGATATCTATTTGTTTCTTTAGATTTAGTGCTCTAGATACTTAATGAATACAAATGTAGCCATAAGGCCGAAATATTTATACTGATACATAGCAATAGTCTTTTGGTCGGGGTCTGTTGCCTGTCTTTCTTAAATGAGCCATCCTGATTTATGGATAGCTCCTAGCTCTATAAATATTTAGGTATCTAGTAGTAGTATATAAAATATAAGGTTGTCCAGCTTTCCTCATTTCATTTGACTTGACTTTGTTGACTTGTATTGGAATTGGGAAGGCTATTTAGTTTTGGAGGAAAACTAGCCTTTTCAACAACCGAGTACATACTGTTCCAATATATTGAGGCTAATGGGACGTGGAAAGAGGGGAAAATACGGGACAAGAGACAAGAACAAAGAAAAGGAGAATGAAAACAGTGTGACACTAACTATTTGCAGAGTAGTAAAACCAAACGAAAACACACATCAACCTGTTTTGGGTTGAATCGGGTTCAGAGAACATTATTTTTAAATGAGTAGTAAGTATCATGTAGTATCATTTACGTTTAACTTTGCGGCAAGTCCAATCTCTACTTAACTTCATGGTAATATTGGACACATTTTTTGGCCTAGGTATTAGAAAGGTTTCCTGAGCCTGGTCAATCATAATTTTAAGTTAATAATAGTAAGACTTTCCCTGTTTGTGCTAGGCTGCTAGGTCCAAAATATCCAACTCGTTTTCTACTATACTATTTATATGCTACTTACTATATTATAGTACCAGCACTGGAACTGGAAAAGGAAAGCAGAGCAAAGCCCCATCCAGAATGTGAATAAAAACATTCAAGACAGGAAGGAGGATGAGCAAGCAAGGGAAGAAGTCGGGAAAGGATCCGCCGGTGGCTGTGGCTGGCTTGGCTGGAAGCTATAGTTTTTCCCATTTTCCAAGATTTATTCCTCGCTCTCCATGAATTTCTCTCCAGTCTCCCTCAGAACTTTGTCCAGGAACAAACTTACGCTAACAGACTCCCGCTCAGTTGATTTTCTTCCAAATTTTCAACGTTCTGTCTTCCTTTCTTCTCCAGCATTCGACGCCGTGTGGTTTATTTTGTTTTGTTTTTAGTGATATACTGCCGTTACGTAGTTTTCCCCTTATTTTCTTTGGTTATTCGATGCTCGTTGATTTGATAGTCGAATAAAGACGGAGAGGAACTTGAATTCTGGAATACAAAGAACTCCATCCTGTTCTCCGGGGAAAACAAAAATAAACTTTTCACTTCACTCAAGACTTCAGACTTCCGCGTTTTGCATTCCTCCGGCTTCAATTTTATATTACAAGAACTTTTACTGTTACCGAACTCAACACTGTTTTTCTAGCGAAAATTTATCCAGACTTTTTTCCAGTTTCAGTTGACTATTAAAACTACTAGGATCGTGTGAACATAACCTCAAAACATAGCATAACATGATAAGTAAAGTCAAAAGTATAAACATTACATTGTACAATATTACGTTAGTACATAGGAAAAAAGCTCTCTTTGTTGTTTCTGTGGTTTGGTTTTGTCATACCTTAATTCGGGATTCATTGTGTGGTTGCTAGAGACTGGAGATAGTTTTCCAGGAATTGATCCTTGCTAACGTCAGAGAAAGTATCCGTCAAAGTGAAAGTGACAACAAAAGTTTAGCGACAATGAGAAGGTAAGTCAAGCAGTCTCACTCGATTTAAACTTCAGTATCAATTTCCACAATTGGGTTAGCCGAACTAATCAATGTCAAAACTATAAATTGAATTTTAGCCGCATTAATCATAATCCTACTGCTCTAAAGCCTAAAGCTGTCTAACTATGATACAGAAATTTATATCCCACTGAAAACTATCCAAAACTATGTTTCAAACTTTCTCTCTGCTTAGTATTTGTAGTGCAGTGCAGAGACTACGTAATATTACAAATATGACCTATTTATTAATCGTAACATCATGAAATTTTGTCCTGCTATTTATATTCCCTCCAGTGATGCATTTATTTTGATGTCGACTAGTGACTAGGTGTTCAATTTCACTTCATTCACTGTGATTAGTACTAATAAAAAGCAGATCAGGGTTCTGGAAGGGATATTGCAATTTTGAGCAAATTGGTGCCACTTAACACAGAAAGTTGTCCATTCGTTAATGTTTTTCTCATAATAAGGCGGGGAAAGTTGCTTTTGCATTATTATAACGGATTTTAAGACATAAACAGGATATAAATACTCTAAATACGAAACAATGCAATGCCTCATTAATATAGTAAAATTCCAACCCTGTGGCATTTTACTTGCGTAACTTGTATTTCTGTCTGGGAATTTGTTTTCTTATTAAAGCAACGTGGGAACTTTCTCTTCCTTATAGCCATACAGTATAACTAAATATTATGCAGTTTGCTCTAGTTTTATTAGAATTCCGAGAAAATGTCGCTACTTTCTTTGACATACCTCTAACTTTCCTAGCTTAGGCGATTTACAAATTGTGAGAATCAGAGGAGAAGAAAACATTCCCTGGTTCTGCTTACAAGCAAACGTATCATTGCTTCTGCTTTCACTTTTCACTATAGTATTCTCTATAACTAGAACTTATAACTATGCATATAACGTTCTCAAGCCAGAGAGGCAGGAAAGTTATTATGAAAGAAGAAGTGTGGAAGAAGGTTAAGAGGTTAACCGTAAAAATATCAACATCTGCTGAAAGAGGTCGAAAAGGTGGCTGTCAAAGTACGAGTGAAAGTATTTTGGAAGTGAAAGACAACAATAGAATGGAAAATGTTTTTATTCTGGCAAATTATCTCAATAAAGTAATTTTATTTTCTAAAATGTAAAAACTTTACGATGACATAAGTTTCATGCTATAAGTACATATTTTATGTACTTATGTGAATAAAAATTCTTCGTGTATGAAAATTGGTAGTTTACAGCTCACCTACTCGTACATATGCAGCTATATTTGTGGCGTGGTGTACAGTGAACCTGTGACTGTGGAGCATAAGACATATAAATGATATTATATGTATACTCCCACATTTTGTAGACTTTTTTAAAGCGTCAAGGTGTGTAATGGTATTACATAATATTATTATGCTCATTTATAACTTAGGTACACATTTCCGTTATTAGGTATTAAAGTAGACAGTTACTTTAACGATTGTTTCCCTTCCCCTCGTTAACATTGAAGGAAGTGACGAGTCACGTACAATACAATGCACTATACATACACATTGATGTTTTGTACGCTATATGGTTTAGAACTTTATGTGCCCTGTAGTTCTACAAAGGTAAACTTACAGCCGCTTTACGTAAACAATTTAAAATTAAGTAGCCAGAATATTTTAAATAATGGGAAATCATTAAATGAAAGTGTCTGTATTACTTTTGGGTATAGGTATAAGAATACTTTTGGAGTAAAAAGTAAATATCTGGGGAGTCAGGCGGAAGTCGGACTAGTCGGAAAGAGTAAGCTGACGTGCCTCAGCTGTAGACTATATAGGCCTTTGCTTAAGGTTTAACAGAGCTAAATTATTTATTTACAATTATGATGCAATTCTACTAAGTCGTGTCTGTTCATTTTGTTTCCTCCCCTACAGTTAGTTATCTTCTTTACTCGTATGCCCGGTAGTCAGAAACAGAATTGTCTACTCTACTGTGGATACTTAGGAGACAGGGTACTCAATTTTCTTTTTTCCTTTTCTGCACATTTGGAACGAAAAGTGGTAAAAAATAGAGTCAAATCAAAGTGCCAATTACATGTAAATCCCTACTCCAGACTTCTCATTTTCAAAAATTAACTGTTGATACTAGGATTTTTTACAAAAAACTGGCCGCGATAAGTCATAGAGAAAAAGAGGGAGCTTCTTAATATGTCCATCATTTTTATTCTATTCACTTCGGTGACCTGCAATTTTTCTCCAAAAGCAATCCAGTCACCCTTAAGCGAACTTTATTTATATCTGTATTTGCTAAGGTTTATTTAACATTGATTTATCAATATATGGCGGATTGGGCAGACAGGTCCGAGCCATTCACAGCGGGTATTTGTAATATTGACTCAGGTCCGTTCCACTTCCATTTTGTATGTAACCCGTATATTGTGACGTGGTACAATAAAAACTCCAGTATCTCCATTTGTATTGGAGTTACATAATGAAAGGAAATTAAAGCTTCGGCGCAACAATTCAATCCCTGAAATAAAAATAGATTTCTTTAATATGGCACTATAATATAAAAATTAAATTGACGGATGTTGAATTTAAGTAGGTCACTATAAGTGATACAATTTTGAAGATGTACATACCGGTCGATATGGATGAGTAAGGAAACTCTGGAACGCCTCTACAAGCTTACCGGATATAATAGTTTCGAAATTGTATGCATGAAAGCGTTCTCGTTCGGAAGCGTCCGCGGTGTCCACAAAGGTGACATCTACATGCTTAAGGCAGTTGGCTAGAAAGTTTGGTTTTATAAGATAAAAATAGAGGAATGTTGCAAATTGTTAATAAATATTTAATATTAATTTACCAATGTAAAGATCCTCGCCAGAACCATCAAGATCCGGGGAACAGTCAAAATAATTGGCTGGAAGAGCTTTTTCCACTAACCGTTTGAGAGCTTCCTTGCTTATTACGTATCCTGGAGAATAATAAACCATTACTAAACGGATGTAACCAACTTATGAGTCATGAGTTTAAGGTCATACATAGCATAATATATGTAAACTCCAAGTTAGCATAAGAAAACTCCACGTAATACCATACAATTGCATGTAAAAATGTTCCAGTAAACACTAAAATGGGAAATGTCCAAGCACGAAATAGCTTTATTTAAGAGTTTGATAAAAAATTAAATTTTTTGCATTGCCCGAGATTTCTCCAATTAGCTTGGATTTTCCGCTTACCATTTTAAGTAATAATATAAATGAAATTGTTTACCAGCTCCCCCTGACATAAACATCTTTTTAGTACCAACAGGTTCCAATAATCTTTGACCAAATAATAGCGGGTCGCTTGTTTTATAGCCCTTCAATAAATATCTTAAATTTTCCATAATTACGAAAGTGTCATCATCCGCTTTGAAGAACCAGTCCGCCTTGTCCAGATATTGTTCGTAGATTAACTTAAACGTTGCCTGCGTTTTGCGCCACAGTTTGTCACGGTTATCCTCTTCAGATATTACAGCCACTGTCGGAAGTTCAGAATCTATAGGTCATAGGTATATAATGTTGAATATGTTATAGCTATATTTGTACCGTATTTATTGTTAGCTTTTCTAGATTTAAAAACTCCAAAACCTATATTACCATATTGAGAACTGGCGAAGAGCAAAGTATCGCATCGTTTTCCCCAAGTCTTCTTCACAGTCATGGCTTTTGTCTTGTGGTTACCGGGATATGTCAGGACCAAGCATAAAATGCGAGGAGCTTCTTCTTTGACAGAATAACTGTAAAATTATAAATCGTTAGTAATAAATAAAAATATGGCATCTAGTGTCTAGTCAATATTTCATAAATAACTGCAATAAAGAATAATGGACCTGAGGTATACAATCAGGTACCAACAACAATTATCAACTTTATATTGTTAATAGAATACACGATAAAATGTCTCGACCTTGATTCTGAGCTATTGGACCAAGATGTATTATTCAGATAAACTGCTGAAGAAAATGATGTGGGTGTCGAAAGATCATAATATCCCTCCCTTTGGTAAAATGTGAACATGCAAAACGTCACAAATATAGAATACACTGTTAAAACAAACACTAACACTGTATTTATCGTCTTCATCCTAATACTATTTATTTGCGTCACGGTTTGTTTCTATTGATGTCAATTTCCACATTGTGCGAAATACGTCACCAACTGAAAATTACCGGATGGGTCACTTTGTCCCTACCGCGGTACTAGGAAGATAAACTTCTCTGAGTTAGGTGCTTGCTAAGCAAGCATTGGTCTGCCATGGGTTTTTTAAGCAAGGCTTCCAGGGGATTCGATTTAGCTCTTATTCAAGACCCGGCTATTATTTTAAGTAAATAGCGTTCCGTTCCACACCCAAATGAACTTAAATACTCGAGTAGATTTCTTCACGTTAGTTGGTTAATTTTCCTATAGTACTTTCAGGATGAAGTGAATGAACGCAATGAATATGGTTATGTATCGTAATCTATTATAGGAGGTTATATTTATTTCAACGAATGAGATGCTACAAAGAAGATGTTATTGAATTGCCAAGGGAGAGAATACAATACAAAAAAAATAAAAATAGGTATCCATCACATGACTACAATTTTCTAAATATATAAGCATTGTGCTTTCCATTTTCTATAAAATGTAACAATTCTTTTGATTTGCGTTAGCGATGGTGAAAGTAAAAAATCGCAGAGCATATTTCCCAAATAATCGGCATGAGAATTGGCAACAGTTTTTGTTAGCTAGGCAAATAAATATTTTAGCATGCTTTTCTACTGTTTTTCCTTGTGCGAAATAAATTTCACACACAATTCTGCTTTTAAAATGGATTGATATGGCCTACTACTTACTTTCGTAATGTTAAGGACTATGTTCTTCCGTACATATTTCTATCCTATAATTAGGTATATTTTGCATAATGAAATGAGAGTCAGGGTCGTTTAATTGAAGTGGTTTAAGCAGTAAAAAAGAATTAGAATTAGGTGCGTGCTAAAATGGGAATGGGAAGGAAGCCAAATCCATTTTTTGAATTAGAACGTGCGTAGCTGAATGCTATTCATGTAATATGTGGGATGGGGGAAAGCAGTGAAAGCACGCATATCTATCCCATATATTTAGTTTATGATAGCTCGTACCGTAGAGAAAGAGATGTGCAGTTAATTTATCTGGGCAGTCAATTCAGCAAACCTGATGTTGAGTTGAGATATTCATTTCATTCTGAATGCTGCATTCCTAATTCCAAATCCGCTTTCCTTTCCACTTCATAGATCTCCATTCATTGTCAGTTTATTCACATTCACATAATACCCAGTGATATAATATATGCATCCCATATAAGGTTTAAGCTATAACCTCTTACACAATTTCTGTATACTCGTATTCCTAAGGAATTATTGAAATGTTGAGATAATACAGTACGTAGACCGGAATTGCTTCGTGGATGAGCCTGAGCCGAGCAGAAGCGTAACGAGATAATCTTCACCTTCTCAATTTCCCAAGACGCGACCAACAACTGAATTATAAACTGAAAATGCGACACAAAGCTAAGCTATAAGTTTAACTACCGGCAAAGCACTCTGTATAATTAGGGTTTGGGATATTTAAACACACCAGCACTGCACAAACATTGATATTGATATGCTGTGTAGTGCACAAAAGTCGGATGTGTATGCAATCAAATCTAAAAATTAGTAATCTATCTCCCTTTAGTTTTTTTGACCATGGTAAAATTATTCATACATTTGTCTTACCTTTGCTAAAAGTTGATACATCCATTCCTCTGCAAGAAAATTTGTAACTTGCAATTGTGTGCGTTGAGAATTTTACTCTAAATATTGAATTAGGTCAACATTTCAAATATAAAACTTACAGGTTATTCTTCAAATAGTTACAGCCACCCTCTGTAATAAACTTTGTAGGCAATTGGAGTGCAAATGTATGTAGCTTGCAAATTAATTTTATTTTGCAAATAAAGAGAATCCTATATTTTTTGCAAACTTTTTATACTGTAGTAAAAAGGTTTGCTAATGGATGAAAGAAGTTTAACCATTTTGATATTATGTACCATTTGAAAAGGCTTTGAAATCCTAATCAATGTTTGGCTTGCATATCCTATCTTTTGAATTTAGCTAAGGAATTACTGTTACGTAACCTATTTAAATATTGAATAGGAGAAAACAAATCTACATTAATCAGGCAGTATATATATAAAGGGAATGATGTTACTACAGTGTGTCCGTATTACGTTTACGTGTGTCTGTAATGGAAATGACTCAGTTGGTCTGAAATAAGTCACATTATTATAAATTTTGCATTAACTGGGTTTTGCCGTACGTTTTCCCTAAATCGTAAAGCAACTCCCCGAGTATTTGCCGTTTCTATAATGGAGTAGTCTGATGTAAAGGACAAGTCATAAAAGTCACAAGTGCAAGTGTGTTGAATATTATAGAGGAAGGAGTTATGGAACTGTTTCTTTGTAGATGACAAGCCGGCTTATAGTATAACCTCAGAATTCTATATAACTATAGGAATAGGGAGATAACAGTAACAGTTTAAGTAGCTCTCTATAATAATATTAGAACATATAGATTTAGTCTCATCCTCTCTTATTTGGAATTGTATTATCTTTCCTTATGCTTTCCCATCCCATGGCATTTTAGATTTCCATGACTAGATATATTGGGAGACAGACAGATAGATAGTCGAGATATTTATACTTGACTTCGGTTGGCTAGCTATTTTAGTTATGTTGTAGTTTGCTTTCATCTCTTGGCTGGAGATAAATGTTAAATGTATAGTACGTACGTGAACGTAAACACGCCAGACCAACCCTTTCTGTTACAACAACCAAGTTTTACTTGTAACAGAAATATGGTTATTTAAAAATATTTAAGATTTACAAAGGCTATGTGGATGTCAAAATTTCCTAAGTTAGATGTGTATTTTAAGAAACTTTCGTTTTTTTAAGAATTGCTATATTAGTTAGTGGATTTTGTTTAATTTTTAAGGTTGTACTACAAGATGTTTTATTTTAAATGTCTACTTGGTATCTCAGATACTACTTTTTCGAAACCCTGACTATAATATATTTAATTTTTACTTGTAACTTGAATCTTTATGGTTTTCATTTCCAAAATTGCATTTCAGGGATTAAAAAATTGGCAATTAATCTTTCGTGGCAATTCGCCTATTCGTGGTAATCTGAAAACATTTCAGCACGTTGATGAATACATTAAAAATAATTTAAGAGATGACAATCCTGAGTCCTCCCAGAAGTGTCTCAGTTTCAAATACAGAGTATTATACAATACAGGATATAATTTCTTCAAAAATCAAGAGGTATTTTGAAACCCTTGCCTAAAGATCATAGCATGATGATGAAAGGATGATCTCATCACTTTCATTCTCTCATTGTATTAAGCTGGGATAAATAAATAGTACATTCACTTAGATTACATGTATGGCATTATCAAGTGATTTCCAGTTTATAGAATTCACTTCACATTTTAGAAAGTAGTTCCTCTAGTGCGTTCTTCGGCATTCTGTTCTCTGACTCTGACTCGGACCACGCGGGCGGACACAGATAGTCGGACGGACTCAACGGAAGTGTTATGTGGATGTGATCTTCTGTTGCACTCTGAGGTTACTCAACTGGAATGACTCGTCTCAATTCCTATACATTAAATCTACTACTCCGTATCGTATAGTAAACTGCTGGAATCAAATAATTCAATCGAGTCAGTTGAGTTGAGTCATTCATTCGTTGGCGGACAGACAGGACAGGAGATCTGTCTAGAGCAGCGAGGAGAGAAGAGGAGCAATCTTTGTTCAAAGAGCATTGGATTGGTGGGATTGGATTAGCTTGAGCTACTTACACTGGATTACATTAGCATGATGAAAATGAGAGCAGATAAGGAAAGTGCACGTACTTTAGTTTTACTTTCCCTGCCAAGCTACGCCAGACTTTTACCAGGCACACATTCTTCCAATTGCAAGCCGCGGATTATTATAAATGTATTTAAGAGACTAGTAATAAAATTAGGATTCACCAAAAGTTGAATTTTTTGTTTCTAGCATTCTTTTTACATACTTTGTTATACTTACGTATAATTAGGGTAGAGCCATGCAAAGCACGAAAAACAATGATACCCAGCCTTCAAATTCGAATGTTTGGCTATTTTTGATCCCAGGGTTCCTCAAAATTAGATATTACCAAAATTATCAATTTGTTACATGAAAAATTGAACCAAAACCAAAACAATTGAACTATCATTTTCCAAAATCACAAATTAGCCATAATTCATTCAACATTTAAAAGGTCTTTGATCTACACAGGTGAAGAGCCATGTTTATCTACTAGAGGTATGTTCGTTTAGGGAGTTTCAACAAAAAGCATACTTAAAGTCCTACAAAATAAAGCACATACTCAATTTTTAAAAGTTTGAAGAATATTTCTACACTAAAAGGGTGATAGCATTAGCAGTAGGGTTTCAAGCTACGAGGGCTTATAGTCGAGGAAAGACTATAAGCCAGGACATTCGTTGAGGTACTATAGTGCAACTTCCTACACGGACCACATTCATACTACAGAGTAACAGTTACACTTGACTTGATTTGCTCAGTTTCTGCGGTTTCCTTTGCTTAGCTGTTCTAGGATGGAAATTATCGAATTGGGATGTTTTACGGGATAATTCAACGAAGGAATTCATGCTCGGCCATGCTACACCAAGCAATGCCATGCCATGCCACGCCACAACTGAAAAACATGATCTGGCTTTTACTCAAATTAACTGCTCCAGGTGAAATATCTTTATTTCCTATTTTCTCCCCGTAGTGCTAACTTCTCTTGTCCTTTTACAGTATTCTGTAACTATTCTATAACCTGACTGAGCCTCACTTGATTCGGTTCGGGAATTCGGGAGAAAGCAGGGCAAAGGCAATGACTGGAGGCAGACACACACTTCTCGCCTCTCAATTACTTCACTCTGAGCTGAGCGGGTAACCTGTCACGTTTTTATAGACAGGCCCACCTACCATATCTCCCTATCTAGTTAGCTAGCTATTTAAGCTAGGTTCAGTTCAACTGCTCACTATTCAGCTTTCATTAAATAACTTCAGGCAAAGCGTGCGAGCATAAGACGCGTCTTATCTTCTCGTAAACCTTACTTACTACTTTCTCTAATAGGGTTTGAAGAAAAAGTATTTACTTAACTTTATTTCTAACATTACAAATAATGACTCGCGTTTCCTAAATGGTTAGTTTAGTACATCTACATTACCTAGTTGGTAGGTAAATGCAAATGGAGTGAGCTGAGAGATCTGCTTTAACCCTGCATGTTTCTATTATAGTAGGCCACAAAATTCACAGCCTAAAGGTGTTTGCGTTTCTGGCCAAAAAATTTGCAAAAGTAAGAGGTGGGTTTCGGGTTTGCCACTAGCGACCTATTTGGAATACATATATACATACCTACGTTACGTATAGTACACCTTCATCATTCATTTAATTTAATCTAATTTGAACAAAGGTGACCTCAGCTGCCAATATTCTAAAAAGTATTTTGTTAGATGCCCCATTGTGTTATAATAGTATTTTTTTAATACAAAATCTTTATAAAATCTTTTGAATTCATTCTGGAAAGTAGACAATTTGTTTTCTTTTCAAAATTATGTTGCATTTTGCATACTTAAGTAATTCGTATATGTGAAAAGTACAAGAGGTAAAATTAAAAAATTAAAAACTGACACAAGTCAAGAATGAATATGTACAAAGGGCTATATTTAGGTACCATACCATACATGCTGATATTGACGATTTAATGCTTCTTAGAAATAGTCGACTGTGCGGCTAAGAAATATTTAGAAATTCTTTTGATCTGAATTCCAAGAACTGTGGGATTGGTCTGACTCAAAAATACTCATTTACTTCTATTCCATTTAACATATACACTCCCTTATATTTCGACGATAATATATGCAGACCAGACTCGTGTTGTAGAATAGAGAAAAGAGTTCCGAATAGAATAAAAGAGAACAGACGTGTGAAATTACTTGAAATGATGAGGCAGGAAAACTAATTGAAGGGAAAGAAGTAAGACAAGCCAAGAAAGAAAGGGAAAGCTATTCAAGGGAAAAGGAGTATGAGGTTTCGTGGAAACCCTTTTAAAGAGTTAGAAATCTCTGTGTAATATTTAATTTCCTGGGCTCTTTGTAAAATTCAAGTCGAACAATTCAGAGGAAGCACTTTATTTCATTTTATTCCTTCATTTCTCATATGTCTGGCCTAGCCTGCGGTTTTTTAAGTAGGTACCTTCTTTCTTTCCGTATACCAATACTGTGTACTGAACCTATGTATTCGACAATAAACTCTGGAATAACTAAAATCTAATGGAAGGGAATTCTTTATTTAAATTATTCTCATTGTCTTGTTTCCTACATACATTTATAATAATCTCTGCAATCCATGTCATGCAACATTAAGTTAGGTAACACACAACTTTTCTATCTCTGACTCATCGCTCGGTTTAAATATTATTGTATATGTTGGAATGACGTAAGAATTGGTATTAAGGAATTTACTAGGCATTGTCAGCGTTTGTGGAGTAACCGCTCATTTTTCAATTAAACATAAATTTTCCGTAAAATGAGTAATAATAATATCAAAACTCGTGGAGAAATGAATATATTCTGAAAGAAATAATAATTCTTGCCTTACAAAAATGTATGGGCACTAGATTCTTTAGCAAAGATATCCTATGAGACTTTTGTATGAGGATTATATTTTGTATGTTTTTGTTGTATGGCACAAAGGAACCCTCCTTTTTTTCTTTATAATCCCACATGTTCCTTTTAAATTAATAATTAGTACCCACGTTTGAAGTTTTCTTTTGTTATAGCTTCGATAGAACTATGATGAAATATAGATAAGTACTTTCATCTCGTAAAGAATTATATAACAGGAATAACTGCCTTCAAAACATTTTTTGTAAATATTGTTGCAGTTTAGGTAGTATAACAAAAACAATTCTATCAAATAAAACCAAACTATTTATGTACAGTATTTATTTTACGTTACAGGGTGAAAATAAACAGTACAAATGTGGAGAATTTTTGAAGGAAAGTTCAGTTCAATTTAATTCAAGCTCAAGGCTATTCCTGATGTTGATTCACTCTAAATACTAGTATACTAAATATTAGAGTTAAGATAGAAAGTGAAAGCCCTTTCACTTCCATTTTACGACTTAATTTTTGGATATGGCAATAATATGCTTACTTATGGATTAAGATATGCTAATTTTTACGAGGCTAAAATAATACGGTGCTATATTAGTTGCATATTTACCATATTATCTATAACAGGAGAAAGCAATCTGTATGTACCTATAGAGGGGAAAGTTTACTTGAATTGACTTGCTTCGCTTTTACTCACAACATGTTCCATCAACAATAACAAAGTTGAGTTTGAGTTCATTCTGGAAATGAAATTAGTCTTGGCATATTCTAGAGAATGTCGGATGGCTTTCTATCTCCTCTCTGTGTTAATAGTAAATGTATACGTCATAATTTAAATTTAAATTGTAAGGGAAGTATACAGGGTGAAACTTATAAGTATACGTGCCGGCGGGAGTATACTGCTGGATAATTAAAGCACCAAAAAAGTGGCAACATCATGAGAAAGTCATTTAAAATTTGGCGCTTGCTATTGCCAAGATAAAAATGGGCTGAAATTGTTCGCGGCAAAAAAATGCTGGCTTTCCATTTTGGCTATTTTGATGCTGAAAATTTCAGTCGTTTTGAACTTATGAAATATTCATCAAATAATGTCAAACCGGAACGTATACATAACTGACCCTGTAGATATAAAGTAGAAATGCAGTGCAATATGCCATGTATACAGGGCAGGAAGACTCTAGGGAAGGGAAGTAGGAAAGCAAGAGCAACGTTTTGCTTTCCCCGCTCAACTGCATATGACAAGTTGAACTTTTACTTATTGTTCTCAACAAACTATAGCAAAACATGAATGAATAGAAAATTAAAAGGATGTTACTATTCCTCTTCGAGTTCCAGTTACTTTAGTTTAGTTTACTAAACTAAATACTACGCTCCAAGTTGCTACATGCTAAATCGCTCACTTTCCCATCTATTTATATTTCTGCATTGAATGGTGAAAGTTAGAAATGTACCTATTAGTATGGAATGCTTTGCCTATACTTACGTTAAATCTATGAATGAACGGCATGCATGTAATGCACACTGTTTCAACAGAAAGTTATTTCCAAATTGATGGAGTTTGTTTGTTTCTTGATTTTGATAAATGAATTCGGTTGTTCTTTTTTCATCGTAAAACTTTCGGTTGTCTCTATTTCAAGCAATTCAATTGCTCAATTTATAACACTTCATTTATACACACAGTTATGTTATGGCAATAAATAAGTATGGAGATACGAAATTCTGAAGCGAGAAAATACAAATTGGACGCGGATGGAATACCTAAACGGTCTATATTAGCATCATAGGCAGAGTTCGGATATGCATTCGTGCTAATGCAACTTTGAATCTTTCCTTTTCGGGGGAAAGGGTAAATACAGATATTGCATTATTCATTAGCATTATATTGTATGCTAGGTTTGTAAACATTTAGTATATTTGGAGAAAGTGTTAAAATATAACTTGAAGGCTGTTTGAAATATTTTAGCAAATTAAGTACATAATTATTTGAAATTGTGTATAATATAGATCAATTTTATTCTTGAGTTTTGTATTTGAAATTTTTTTGACTCAGCATATTTGGAAAATGCATGTTTAACTGTGTTCTAAAAAAAGCATTTTTAAGAACGCAGCGTTTAGTTATTTTTAGCGTATATTTTAATAGCAATTTTGTCACTTTTGGTGTACATTGACATTGTTGATTCCTAAAACGTTCAATTGCAAGAAGATTTTTTGAATTTGAATGTAAGTAGAATAGTATATAATATGTAGTTCTATATTATTCGAATTCTCGAACTGTATGAATATCCAATCCCTGATAATAAGCATAGAATTAAGTTTTCTCGTTTTGCATTCCAGAGACTCCAGTACCAGTGCAAATATAGAGGTGCATACATAATATCATGTATATATTTTATCCGTGTGGGTAAATATGCATGTGTCTGGTCTGTGTCGTGTCATTATAGTAAAAGATGAGAAGTGAGTAATAAACTAAAGCTAGTAAAGTAGAGTAGAGTAAAGTAAAGTGTACAAGTTTGAGATAAGAGTCTTTGAGATGAAATTAATTTATGTGCCCGTCATTTGATATTCCTCATAAAACAAACTTTTAGTGTCCCATCTAGGCAAAGTTAGTGTGCACAATTTGGCCTGGATGGAGAAGGTTGTCCTGTCATGTTGTGAAGATATATTGTGTGTTACATTAGCTAGCTGATGTGATGTGAGTTCACTTAAAAGCCATCCCTTAACTTTCTCCACGAGTATGCACACCACATACGACATACAAACCAAAACACAAGGAGAAAGTCATGCAAAGCCGGCGTATGTAGACTGTCTCCGAGAATTGAATTTAACTTGAGTGATCTCTTGTACCTCGTACTTTCCTATATGGCTCATACTTCTAAGCGTGGGACTGTTCGCATATTACGTAAACAAATTTTCTCAAGTTTTAACTCCATTCTCCCCCCTGTAATTTTTTTAAAAACTGAAATAAACATCCCGCTTGTGCATCAAAATATTACCCACTGTAATAAAACAATTATACACGCCCCTTGCATCTAAATAACCCACACTCTGTGATTTAACATTGCCAAGGAACATCTTAACTAAGATAAAGTAGATAGATAAAATAGTTCGTCTACATTAACTCTATGTAAATTCAAACCAGCCAATGAGAGAACAGAAAAGTGCGCATCTGTGACGTCAGAGACTCGCATTGCATTCAAAATTCCTCACGTGACCGACGAAATCCAGAAAATGCGGGACTCATTACGAATTACCTTCTTGACTAACTACTTTACCTTAATTTAAACTATAAATACCTTAGTAATCCTTTAATCCTTTATAAATTACAATAAACGTTATATATATTCTACGTTGGTGAACAAAATGACAAATGTAAAACTAACTGTTTTAAAAAGTAGACCAGAAACCAGATTACATAATAACTACATGAATCCTACGTACTAACATATACCGTAAACTACGAAATAGTTCCCCACTACGCAATAGTTCCCCATTGGGGGATTATTGCTTGTTTTTGTAAAGGAATCGGGACTTCAAACCTCAATTCCCCATGGACAAAATAGTGCCCCATGTTGAATAGTATGGCACAGGTGACTACTAATACTAATAATGACTAGTTAAACTGCCCAATAAACTACACTTATTATAACGTATGATAATGATTTGATTTGATTTTGAGACTATTTATTATAACTGAATTGGTATGAAATGTTGACCAAATTAAAATTTTGCAATTTAAACCTCAATTCCCCATGGACAAAATAATTCCTCATGTGCATTTTTTTGGCTTTAAAAGTAGGCTTGAAATTATAGTACCCCAGGTGAACTATTTCGTAGTTTACGGTAGTAATACCTATATACCATAAGAATTTTGCATTATTAACTCATTTTCAGTCCAATTAACGATGAAACACGGTGTAGAACTTGTTTAGCAGAATATAATAAAATATAATGAGTTTTATTCACGTGTCAAAAACAAATAAATACAAGTTTTCATACTGGGCTCGTGAACATTTTGTGGACATAATTCAACTGGAATAATTACTTAACTACTAAATGTAAATTTTAAACACTGGCATAGAAAATTAAACCTTTTAAAGTGGACACAATTCCTCTGAATTTATTATTTATTGGCTTAATTTAAATTGTAACATTGGCAAAGAAAAAAAATTAAACCTTTTGAGGTTTTATACCATTAACATTATTATAGGTACTTAAAGGTACGGAAAACAATTCTGGAGTTTTCTTTTAAAGAGACTTACATATCTAGCCAAATTGTCCTTAAAATTTTTAAGCTCAATTTCAAGGAACGAAGATTTGCAGGGAGAGTATTCTATATAACTTTCGAGTAAAAAATAGCTGAGTTAGCAAGATATTCAGACCTGTATACTGTAGAGGGAAACTTGTTACCAAACTTTGAGGATCTGTTCCAATGTATAAACTCAAAAAGCTCAGATAGATCAACAATTTTAGAAAATAGAATCAGACATAGGGAGATATTCAAGTCTTTCATATTTAAGCAGCTTTTGTAGTTTAATGATACGCTAGTCATTTCCGGATACTTTTTTTCTTTAGAGGAATAATTGTTATTGCGAAGTTATAAAAGAACACGGATTCATCAACAAAGTGTCTTTAATTCTTTAATAATCTTGATTGTCCTCTATCAGGAGCTCTTTTAAGTCTATACCCCCAAAAGTTACAGAATTATTAATACTTATATACGTTTATCCTAGTAAAAATGGTTGGCGCCTTTTCATTCATTATATGCAAGTCAATTAAATTAAAGCTAATTGAAATACAAATATTAATGTGGCGATTTTAATCATCTTGGAATACATGGTTTAGTACAGTGTAAAGTTATCGTCACTTTAAGAGATTCTATAGTCTACTCCTATTAGTAATTTTCTTTCTATTCGTACTCAACTACTCAACTGATAAAATATGTTATGTATTGAGATTCTTGATACTACTAAAATTAATTAATTAATATACCGGTAATATTGCAAATACATTTCTGCAAGCAAACAGATAAACTACCCAAAACGGATGTATTTATAATAGACTTACTTACGATGCCTAAAAGTGTACTCTTGTAGTATTTTATTTTATCCGTTGTAATACAGTTGCTGCCTGACAGCCGGTTAGACAAATTATTCCTATAAAGTTGTTCCATAACTTAACTTCATAATGATCATAGTAAATGCTTTGTTCTATTTTTTAATTAATTATGTAGCTGCTCCCTGTGAGTATTATAGTACATATAATATGTAGTTAATAAATAGAAATCATGGATTCTGTTTGATTTATTGTGTATTAAAATAGAAATGCTAATTTATTATGTACCGCCCAGGTACATAATAAGAACGTCGTAAGTGAGCACTCACGATACCTATCTATGTTATTCGTTTCCACTTGCCATTCTCGCTCGCTCAGCGTCCGTCCGAGCGAGCGTCCGAAGTTTGGGTTTTGTCAACCTACCTAATCCACTTACCTACACCCTATACCTACACGTTGCGCCATCCACTGGCGATACATAGGGACACCCGCTGCCGTGCGGTTTATTTTTAGGTATTTTCAGGACGGAATACAATTTTCAGACTTACAGATGGATATGTATCAAAGTGGCCTTTGTTAAATGTGTAGAGGTACATTTAAACCAAACACATATTTTATGTAGGTCATCCATTATAACCAATCAGGCTACTTATATTTCTATTATATTCATTTTTATTAGAGAAATTTCTAGTAGTTAGAGAAATCAGATCTAAAAATAGGTATCTAAAGTTTTCGAAAGACTAAAATGCATTTTTATAGCGTTAATGCCTCCTTAATAATATTTTAACCAATCTCCGCCTTTCCAAAAAGAATTTGTTTATTCATTCAGCAATTAAAGCAGGATTTAATAGGTATTGTATGTACCTACACATAATCTCGTTATACTTCCTGTTTTTGAGCGATGAGGATGACGTCAACGTCGGCAGTTACTAGTAATTCTACTTGTTAATCAACAATCATATGTGTGTAGCTATTGCCAATTTTGAAACTGCGCTGTCCTTAGCATATCTCCTATTTATTATTAACTAGTACACAATTTGTTTATTCAAATGTGTGGGTTCATTCGCCTCTATTATATTTGAACCTATATAATAATTACAAAACTAAACAAAATTTCTATAGTCAGTGCTGCGGGTGCCGGTGTATTCTGAATAGACAATATCTGTTTCAACCTAGAATTTCTACTGACAAACGAACTAATTCCAAAATCAAGCTCTTTGTCAACCAAAACAATCTAAGGAATAATGTAAATTCATATATATTTAAAAAAATATATTAGGGATTCACCAATATTATTACTGTATACATACTTATAATGTGTAAATGTGTACCATAAGTTGTTACCACTAAACTAACAATCATTGCATTCTTCTATTTATCGAAATTAAAAGATCTATTTAATTTTATTCATGTTTTAACTTTTTTGTCTTTTTGACTGTAGTTTTAGTATTTATCTTTTTATTATACAAATAAAATACAAACAGCAATCAATTCCGTTTTCCTTGCCGAATATTTTTCAGATGTCTGATTCAAATTGGTCCGAAGAAGAGCGCAACCAAAAAATGGTCGAGAGAAAGAAAAACTCAGCAGCCATGAAAAAGTCGAGTAAACCGAAAAGAAAATTTGCTCAAGCTAATAACAAGATTAAAACTGGAGGATGTAAAAGGAAGGCAACAGTTAACGAAAAGTTAAAGGCAGACGAAGACAGCTCTAATGATTCCAGTGGCTCCAGTTCAAGGAAGAGCACAAGCTCCGTGGAAAATCATCTTCCGAAAACATCAGCAGCTTTGCCGTCACCAACTCCCGTCCCTTCAAGCAAAAGTCAGACTTCCGCAACACCCCGTGTTAAGAGAAGACCCGTAAGCACCAAAAATATCTTTTCAATACAAATTAATTAATCACAATACTTAAAACATCTGCTAAAAAATAAATATGAATTATAAAAGTTACAGCATGAAAATATGTAGGATTTTTAAGCGATAGTGTTTACGTATGTGAAGAGACATTAATTTAATTTCAATATAGGTATATATTTTAAAACCCTCTTCAAAGACCACAGGGAAAATGCAATGATTGATTCATAAGACATTTACGGCGTATAATGTGCGATTAATTTTACTTTTCACTGTCATTGGATATCTTAGAGATCTTAGAGATGAATATAAATAGTACCGTACCGTGCACAAATATATGTAAAGCATGCCTCTTAATTTCTGTAATCATTGATTCAAAATTTCAGTATACGAAACCCTGACAAAACTAGAAAAGTAATTTTTTGCTACCTTTGTACACAAAAAATATTTAGCCTATTTATATTTACTTTATGATCTTTGAGCATCTTTCATGTATAAATTAAAAGAATGCTACAGAAAGACCTTAGGCAATGGAAAGATATTATCTCAGATATCTTTAATGAAATGTTTCCAAAAAATTACGCATTTACCTATTTGTATGTATAGTTTAAAATCTCGCTAAAACTATACTCTTATTTTCCCCATCATCTTTTGCTCCCGCCTCATTTTATCCCGACTCTTTTGATCCCCACCATTTTTTCCTCCCCATGACCATAAACACGTAAACTTAAAATTTTTTACTTTTGTAATATCTAGTTTGTCTACTTCAAAAGAGAATGCAATGGAAAGGTAGAACCCCCACATTTTGTTTTACATTTTTAGTGTCCATTGGTATTTCCAGGGAGCTAGTCGTTTCTCGTATTTAACTAACCTAACCTAATTAAAAACAGTCAAATCTCACTGTTGTTGATGATGTTTAATTATATAAATAGTGCTACACTATACAATTATATATAATTATCGATTCAGAAACCGCCACCATCAGGAGGAAATACTGTACGACGCAGATCTATGCGAACGTTGGGCGAGTCTGAAAAGAAACTAATTTCTCAACGAAATAGAGGTAAGTAGCAAAAAATAAATATTGTTCTAGCATCTAAATTACATTAAAGTACAATATTGATAAAATTAATTGAAATAAACCGACACACAACAATGATGAAATGATTTGGCCATACATAATAATTAAAAGCGACGTCTCCTATTGATTATTCTCCTCAAAGGTTATAGACGTTATTTAATCGTATCGGTCTGCCACACCATTTCCATATATTTAGTTCATCTATTCTTACATACTTAAATATTCCAGAGTTTAATTTTCATGGAATTTTTTAGATCGTGATGCGGAGATTCGGACGGCGGAATTCTTCTTCACTGAACCAGACGTACGATCAGAGACAAATAAATTTATATTCATGGCAAATCTGGGATTATATCCAAAAGCAGGTGGGAATGAAGAAATTTGCCATTTTTTTTATATTAGTTTAGCTTTACAGGCTTTACCAATACTTATTCACATTTGTGTAACTGTTATTTAATAAAAATATAATGTAGCTGATAATTTCTTGGTTGACAGCTGAAGGGAGTAATGTTTTTCCACCCCAAATTCTACAAACATACATTGTAAGTTTCAACTTTTCTCAATGTTATTGGATTTTAAAAAATAATAGAATTTTGTTATGTAGTGCCTACTACCACCATGGATTTTAGCTTATGAAAATATTCTGTAATGCTAATTACGTACTTAATGTATTTTATTTTTGACGGAAGAATTTAAAATAAGTGCAAAATGAAAATATACGTAGGCAAATTCGAATTAGTATTAAGAGTATAAGAATTATTGGAGAACCGTACAAGAATTGTAGCAATTCCACACAGGGAAATTCCTTATATCCGTTAACATGCACATTGCTTTCCACATTTTGTTTACTTATAACCTTCCTTTATAATACTTAGTCCGTATACAATTTCGTATACACCATTGAGTAAAGCAGGCTATGTAAAATTAATTGCTGCAAATTAGCTCTAATTAAATAGTTGGAGAATTCCGTGTAAACATCTCTCAAACTATTTAGTTAAAATCTGACCAATTGATTTTCCTTGATGACAGTTCCTTATAGTACCCATGTTTGATGTGGTAGGCATTTTTACATGTAAACCAAAAATAAATACTATCTAAATTCTCTCCATTCCTGTATCCAACATATTAAATATTAAAAAGTGAACGATTTTTTTTTGCATATTTTAGAATCAGCATTTGGAAGACAAAACTGCAGCAAGGGTAGAACGTACGTCTACTTTGGAGATGATCCGTGAAGTGGAACCGGATCACCCAACTGATGTTGTTGAAATATTAGCAAATATGGCCCAGGTAGAACTCTTGAGGAACCAAGCTACCACGGTGCAGAAATGTTTCGAATGCACTTCAACGAAAGTGGAGGTTACAATTGCATCTGAAAATGTTCATCAAACAGAAATTGTGGAAACAGATCAAAATTACATTTCTACCGAAGAAATAGGAAATGATGTTCATATCAACCCATCTAAGGATTTGAAAGCTGCTGAAGATGTTACTGTGGCAGAAGACACTGAAAACAAGGTGCCCAGCTTTCAAGATACATTCCAAGAAGATTTGGTAACGGTCGGAATCCCGAATTCTGTTGAACCATTTACTTATCCACTTGAGGATCTGGAAACCAGGGAATCCATAATCAGCATAAATGCTACTGCAGTCAGTCATCCAGTTGGCAACGTGCAAACCCAGGAAGAAATTCTCGAAACATTGGAATCCAGAGTTAATAGTGAATTGGGACAAAATGTTGAGACAGTAAACACGGAGGGACATATCTCGAATATCGAATACTCAGAGTATATTGACCCCTTAGTTATTGAACCGGCGCAAACGTCAGAGGAGTCTTTGAACTATCAGGAAGATGAGCGAATCCAAGAAAACTCGAAACACTTCATGGATTCGTCCATCAATGGAGACGCTATTTCCGTAACAATCCAAAAAAATGCTGAAGTAGCTCATACAGATGCTGTGGAATATGTGGAAGATATTTCACCAGCAACGGGTGCCAATGAAACGGAACTGGATCCTCCTGTGGATGCTGAATCTAATAAAGATGACAATGGATTTCCAACTCCAAATGTCCACACCAATATACACACTGAACCGGCTCAACCTAAGGATTTAATTGTTAATAATGAGGTCATTTCAAGTAGCGCAATTGAAAATACTGAGCAACCTTGCTGCTCGAACAGTCTTCCCAAAATTGTTTACTGTATCTCAATTTTGGAAGCCACAAAAAATCAAAAATCTACTACTCCGGCTACTGAAAATCACAAAAATGAACATAAATCCCCAGTTGGCAAAGAAAAAACTATTTCTGCGGAAAAAATAATTTCTACTCCTGCAAAGAAAAGTTCAAAGAAAAGTGTCCCCTCAGCTACAACATACCCTGCATCGTCAGTCCAGAAACCACGTGGAATTATTATTCCAAAAACCATGGCTGAAAAGAGTCGGGAATTTTCCCGGAACACTGCTTCGAAAAGTATGGCTGAAAAGAGTCGGGAACTCCTCCAACATTGTGGTCTCCGAATTAGCCCTTCAATCAAACCAGTCGAAGAAGACGCCCCCAAAGTTGGAGGAAGCGTTTCCAAAATAAAAACTTTGCGAAAAGAATCCTATAAGGAAAAAATCTCTGAATATTTGCCAAATTTAAATTCCACTGTTGAGGAGAAGGATGATGAAGGCTGGCAAAATTTCCATACTTATATGGAAATAAAACTAAAAGACGAAGGTCGCAAAAAGACTAAAGTGAGTGCAGCAGAGATTCAAGGTATTACACCATTACGAAACTTTAAACATTTAATTATATTTAAAAAAATTAGTGTTATTTTTTAAAATGATTTAAATTAAATATGAACGCCTTTCGTAGACGATAAATTGTCCACACAAAAGTACATCCACTTTTTCGTCCGCGTCGGTATGGGCCAAAAAATAATAAATATGTCCACGACTTAAGGACGGATAATTTATTGGAAAATTATTTTTACCAAACATTTACTTCGTTTAAATTTTGAAGTACATGATATTAAATTACTCCAGAAGAAAATGTCACATTATTAAGACAAAATGAACTTTATGATGGACAACAATTTACAAGCGTATTTTTAGTTTAATATTAATACAGTACCGTTTCTTTTTTATTACAGACGCGAAAGAAAAATTGGCAAATCTAAGGAGGATGTGGAGCACGAACTTTTGAAGCAGCTTCAAAAAAATACATTGATGACTATGATAATAATAAATTGATTACGTATTTATTTACAATATATTACTATAAATGTGTCTACCCACATAAAGCTTTTTATGAAGATAAGTATAATGAATAGATGATTTACTCCTTGCCAGACAACTAATCCAGTGCAGGCGGAGGGGACATTAAACCCTTTGAGTCGTAAGTTTTGAATTTAATATGTTATTTAGGCAAGGAAAGGAAGAAGTTTTGTTTTATAGCAGTGACTTGAAGAACTGCGGATATTTATTAATGCTACTTGCATCAGTGCTAAGAAAATGCGCTTGTTGTAAATGTCCTCTGGTTCAGAACACAGGACTGTGTTTTAAATTAAGGACATTTTGAAAAGCGTTTTGTTTAAAAATAAGATACGCAAGTAGCGTAAAGAAATAAGTTATAATATGTTATTCTTTTAATTTTCAAAGAACTGTCCCATCTGAAGATCTTCAATTTCTGCAACTTGGTGATCCTTCTTCAATAACCGGCGGCGTTCCACAGGTGTTGCAGTATGCTCCTATTGCTCCTGACTCAAAAAATTTAATTGGTTATATGGACCACCTTGACCTTTCGTCGTTTCCTACATGAAAACCTACAAGCTAATTCTAAACCTAATTAGGTTACACTTGTAGCTTGAGAATTCTTATTGATATACCTAAAACCTAAGTGCTTCCTGGTATATAGTTGGTAGCTTAATATATCTTATATATCATTATTATATCTTAGTTAATTTAGTCGTTCGTTAGTTCTATATCTAAATATATTTCTGCCCATCTGGAGGCAATGTTCAAGGTATCCCGTTAATGTTGCTACCCTGTTATATCTACCTAATAATGAAATGTTGTACTTACAACTTAAGTGTAAACTTAGAAAAACATGTAAATTATTTTACTTGTATTATTTTACTTTTACTTTATATTTTAGGAAACGTCAAGCGTTTATAATTTCAAAATAGTATATAGCCGACAGCCATAAACAATGTGAGCAGGATGAAACAAATGATCTGGTTTACATCATGGGTCTTGATGTAGAATTTTGGCGTATCGATGACTGTATTCATGTTGACTTTTATTTTGCAAACTACTACCTATGATATGATTGATCTTTATCGCAAGAGCTGTACTATAGGAATGATTCATTTATATATCTAACTTTGTTTTAAGCTCAGATTCAATAATTATGTTACCAAAATCCTACATTTTTGGATACCTAATTAATACCTACCTACCTAAACGTTTGCACTAGCAAATAGCAAGCCAGTGAGCCATCCAGAATAATCAAACAGCAAAATTCTTTATTTGTGTAAATATATTGGATATACTGTCAACTGCACTGTAGGTATACACTAGACAGTACATAGGATACGTAGTCTATTTTTATGTGCTAAGTCTTACTGATGTTTAACAAGCTATTTTTATTAAATACCTTCTTTATAATTATTTTTATTATAAGTTAGTTACTCTAGGCTGATTGAATTTATTTGTTCTGCTCTCTTCTATTTAATAAAATAAATACTTTCCTAAACTCCATAGGTATGTATTACTGATGATTTACAACGGATTACTTACGCATTCGTTAACTATAGCTTTTAGCATTTTTAATCCACATTCACTGGTGGAAAAACCGCGGGGCGAAGGCCCGGGTTTACCGTTTTTCGACAAAAATAGGGTAAAAAATGGAAAGTGAAAATAAAAAAATGGAACGGCAAAAGGAAGAACACGTTCATTGAAAAATAAAATACAGATTTATAATTTTTGTGAATCAGTAACATGGCTGACTACAATAGGCTGTCAACAAAAGTTTCCAGAATTACAATGAATTATTTATATGCAGCTGGAAATATTTACAAACAAGTTTTGTCCGATTAACGAAACGTCCTCACATCACATACTGACTGATTGAGTACAAATCATTTATTTAAGCTACAAGCTATTTAACAGATATTATAAAAAGTAGTATCGCAAGTTGCTTGCCTCACTGACTACGGCAACGTCACAAATAAAAGTATAAATCAAATAATTCATAACTATAATATTCACATCATTATTAACTTACTTATCAGAATGTTGCACCGGAATAGGACAAAAAGAAGGAAGGTAAATATAATTTGTTTCATTGCAATTGGCTTTGAAAGCACTTTAGTTTAGTTTGTATGGTCATTACAATAAGATTGCATGGTTGAAAAGTCCAACTTCCACGACTTCAGCTTGGCACACGGGACGTGAACGCCTTTGGAACAACCTCTCTTCAAACAACCAACTGTAGCTCCAATTAGTCCACAAACGTAGCATTTATCCCGATCGGCATAATAAACAGCTTCATCCAAGCCTCTTAACGTTGTTCCAATAAGTAGTACATTGTGCGCCCAGACCGAACATTCTGTATCACAATTTTTATTATTAATGAGAATAAGTTTTCAATTACATATACTACAAAAAATGAAATAACTTAGTTGTGAAAGGTTTAAGTTTTAGTTTCTATATTACAAAGTTAATTAATCCATATTAACTTCACAATATTGACAAACTACTGTATAGGATAGATAGTCAGACCAACTCTTTTTATAAATTATCGCATTTATTCATTTATTTACCTTCGTGCATCCATGTTTCTCGTTTTCCAGGAATCTTTCCTTTCGACACATCTTGTTTAACATAATACGGCCCATACAGATCTCCAAGGCGTTCAACTTGAGGGCCCAGTTGGCAAAAAACGCATATCCATGGAAGACTCTCGTCGAATTCAACAGGAACTTTCTCCTGTAGACACAGTGAAATTATTAGTTTATTTTTTAGGTATTGATATGAGAACTTTGATATACGATGGCAATTACATCTATATAGATTGCCAGCAAGTATACTTATACTAACCCTAGGAAGTTTGACTTCAGCTTCATCTTCTACTTCCTCACTTCCTCTGTAAAATTTAACCTTTCCTCTAATGACCTTGATACTAGGGCCAACGAGCTTTTCCTTGTCAGCTTTATCCTTTGCAGCACCTCCTAAGGGGATCGAGTTGACAAATACAGTTGGACCCTTTCGTTTTTTAGGATTCAGTTGATACGGTTCGGGTTTTTCTATCTTTTCGACAATTTTCCTCCTTGGTCTTGTTTGGAAATAAAAAGTTAAAGTCCTCATTCTCAATGCATATTTTTCAAATAGGTTTGAATTTGATCCGTCAGGCATGAAAAAATATATCACCAGCACCTGCCGGGATAGTCAAATAAAAATTGACAACTTACCCGCGTTTATATGGCTCTCCATACCCCTTCAAGCAGCTATTTTGGTTGTTCTTCACACCGTCGGACAGATTTGCTCCAGCGGAGCAGCCGATGATCACGTTCGACCCTAATTTGGAATGTTGTTTAGGTGTAGTTTTCTTTTTTCTCTTTTTTGTAGGGATATTACTTTGAATAATTTCTTCCTGGTCATCTCTTTCTGTTAATTCTGAAGTACGCTTTTTTGTAACCTCTTTGTCGGCAGTCTTTATATCTTCTGCCTCCATCCATTTCTTTTCAAATGCCTCAATAAGTTCAGGGGAACCAAAATTCTCCGCCAGATCCCATTCGTTATCCTCGCTAAATGGAAATAAACAGTTAGTAGTAATTAGTCACCGGTTACGGCTTACTAATTGTCCACAAACAATGGCTGTCCTTCATAATGTATATTACAGATCACTGAACTTCAACTTGCAACAATAACAACTTAAAATTGGTAATTAACAACAACAACAGGGGACTTACGCTCCATATCCCTTCCACTTTAATAGGTACTCCGTCTTTCCAGCGACGATTCGTTTTTCTAAGACTTTTTCAACAAAACGCTTGGAATCTGCATTGCAGCCGCTAAGGTCACTATCAAAATGGTCGTACTTAGAGTCATCCTTCTTCTGGTCATCTCTTTCTGTTAATTCTGAAGTGCAATTTCTTGTAGCCTCTTTGTCGGCAGTCTTTTTATCTTCTGCTGCCATCCATTTCTTTTCAAATGCCTCAATAAGTTCAGGACATCCAAAATTCTCCGCTAGATCCCATTCGTTATCCTCACTAAACGTAATAAATAGTTAGTAGTAATTAGTCACCGGTTACGGCCTCTTAATTGTTCACAAACAATGGCTGTCCTTCATAATGTATAATACAGGTCACTGAACTTGCTACAATAACTACTTCTAATTGCTAATTAACAACAAAAACAGATTACTTACTCTCCATATCCCTTCCACTTTAATAGGTACTCCGTTTTTCCAGCGACGATTCGTTTTCCTAAAACTTTTTCAACGAAACCCTTGGAATCTGAATTGCAACCGCTACCGTCACTATCAGAGTGATCGTACTTAGAGTCATCCCTCTTCATTCCCATATTATCTATTATTATAACAAAGGTGATTTAAACGATTACACTCACTATTTGTAATAATTCATAATTTTATCAACCATTGGCAACAATTTTTGATAATATTTTACAGTAAAAACTTACCCATAATAATATTCAATATCGAAGAACTTCGGCCCAGAGCAAAATCAAAAATAGAAGCGTCTCTAGTAATTCCGCAAACTCACTAGAGGAGTAAAAGTCTTCTTGCTTTGCTGGACACTACCACTAACTACCTCGCCCTGGCTTGTTGGACCGCATCACTGCAATACGTCAAAAAGAGAAGCAAAGCAAACTGACTTATTTTAACATCAACAATCAACAAGACTCTCTGGCTCATCATGCGCTCATCTAAAAACCTTTTAGATTTCATGACGTAGTCTACAGTTCTACAGGCTCTAATAAAGCAATCTCACAGCCCTTGTCCATCATTGAATTTAAAGTGGACGAGGAGGTAAGGTCCTGCCACCAAAGTCACAGAATTTCTAACACGGACAGCTAACACATTGCATTGTTAAAAAATGTGAACTTTAGAGAGAGTTCATGTCCATTGTGTTTGGGTTATACATAGTTTAGTTTACACGAAACAATGAGAATAACTGCCCGCTACCGCGCGCCTAATTTCCTCCGCAATTCCAGTCGAAGTCATGCCGTATGCGTATTAGTGTGCAGTCTGTAGTCTGCAGATACTCAGAATCAGGTTTTCTCAAAGGACGCACTATAGCCCTCAAAGGACGCACTATAGCCCTGTTTCTGTTTCTCTGACTTCTCAATATACCTATTGTCAAAGGTACCCCAACGAGACTTAGAAAAAAATCAACTTTTTGGATCCCCTTATAACATGGTAGCAAATGTGTACCAATCGAAAGCACTAGTAAAGGGCTTTAAAACAACACTAATGTCATTTTTCTACGGTGTCCCGTTCATGAGTAATCAATGGGATCCGAAAAATTCGAAAATCGGACTTTTGATATTTTTAATTTTGTAAGTCTCGTTGGGGTACCTTTGACAATAGGTTTATTCACAACACAATATCAAGCCACTGCAGTCAGTCAACCATAACACAACAAACCCAACAACACCAAACCGGCAATATATTACTTGCTTGTGACACTCTTAACAGCTGATAAAATTGAACACAAACTAATTCGAGCATGCTGAATTCATTGGTGACATCAAAATATTGAATTTCCTTTTGGAAAGGGTGTTCTGTATTCTGTGGAAGGGGGAATTGCCAAAACCCTCACCTGTGGTTCTAAAATTGTGAAATGTGGCGCACAAACTAATTCAAGCATGCTGACTGCAATGATGGCATCGAAATATTGAATTTGTTTTTGGAAAGGGTGTTCTTGGGAAGGGGGAATTGCCAAAATCCACACCTGTGTTCCTAAAATTATGAAATGTGGTGCACAAACTAATTCTAGCTGCTGAATTCAATGATGACATCAAAATTTTGAATAGCCTTTAGAAAAAATTAAACAATAGTTGTTTTAGTGAGTTTAATATTTACTTTATTAAGTAGCGGAAGCTACTTTATACGATTACGTTGCCTGGGCGTCTGTCCGTAAACAAGATAACTGTTGAACGGATTGAGATAAACTGTCCCTACTCAGCATACGTCTTTTGGGGGACAAGAGGACGACAACTACTATTATGGGGTCAATCGGTCAACGGGTCACTTAGTTGGGTCAATTTGAAGTATACATGGATGCTAGTAACTTTTAAACCGTTCAACCTTTTAAAATTGTGTCAACGGATATCAATTCAAGGATAAATTTTGACTTTCTCACAATGCCCCAACTTATTGGGGCTATGTGAGATTTGAACAAAAACGTACTGTATTATGTAGGGCGATTAAGATTTGACCAAAAACGGACCTGTTCACTGTTAAACGGTTAACTGTTTGCACCAGTTCACTTCCGCTACTTTTTTACACACAGATTTGCTATGTTTTATTCTTCCCTTGACATCACCATTGAATTCATCATAGTCGAACTAATGTGTGCACAATTTTGAGGTGTGGATTTTGGCAATTCTCCCTTCCCGGAATCCCCTTTCCAAAAGGAAATTCAATATTTTGATGTCACTATTGAATTTAGCATGCTCGAATTAGTTTGTGCACCACATTTCATAATTTTAGGACCACAGGTGAGGGTTTTGGCAATTCCCCCTTCCCCAGAACACCCTTTCCAAAAGGAAATTCAATATTTTGATGTCACCAATGAATTCAGTATGCTCGAATTAGTTTGTGTTCAATTTTATCAGCTGTTAAGAGCGTCACAAGCAAGTAATATATTGCCGGTTTGGTGTTGTGCTATGGTTGACTGACTGCAGTGGCTTGGTATTGTGTTGTGAATGAAGAAGTTAGAGAAACAGAAACAGGGCTTTAATGCGTCCTTTGAGAAAGCCTACTCAGAATAATCTCCATAAGATATATTCACAACTAACTGCTAACTATTATTCACTCACTTTATCCTACGGTATAGCATTTTGTGTACATACCACATACATTCATACCACATACACTCCATAACAATACATTCTCCATCTTGTTTGTTGTTTTGAGACAGGCTGGCGCCGAAACTTTGACATTTGAGTAAACTACAAATTACTAACTGGTTAATAAAAACTGACCCGGGTCAGTTTTTATGAATTCAATAAAAACTGACCCACCCTGAAAAACTGACCCGGATCAGTTTTTATGAATTCAATAAAAACTGACCCGAAAAACTGACATGGGTCAGCTTTTATGTTTTCAATTACAGATTCAACATTCTACTGACGAAATCAGCTGACTATTAACAAAATTAATATTCTATTGACGAAATCAGCTGATTACTAACACAATTAATATTCTGACAAAATCAGCTGACTATTAACAAAATTAATATTCTATTGACGAAATCAGCTGATTACTAACACAATTAATATTCTGACAAAATCAGCTGACTATTAACAAAATTAATATTCTATTGACGAAATCAGCTGATTACTAAAAAATTAAGCATGCTATTGATAAAATCAGCTGACTACTATATAGTATTATATTTACTATTATTATGTGGTAACGTGCATTAACTGCGATGCAAAGCACGCATATTAGCAATTATTACACTAATACAATTCAATTCGAATTCTAAAATTGTGGATGCTCGTCGTACAGCGGCAGTATCTCGAGCACGTGCATGTGCTCAGGAAACCGCCAGGTACCCTTAATTGTACCATAGTAAAATGTAATTATCACACATTTTGGCACATATACGGTCCTGAACTGTAGTTATTGCACATTGTGGTAAATATAATGTTAAGTTCTATAAGTGATAGGAAGGAAGGTGAATCACGCGTGGATTGTGGCATGGAAATTTAGAGGTGAGCGGGGAACAGGGTTTGGGCCGAAATATACCAACACACCCATAGGCGTCGCCACGGATATTTTCGTGGGTGGCCAACCCAGAGAGTGTAGACAAGAATATATTACGGAAAATAACA
>JAQFYC010001584.1:0-32637 GCA_034694165.1 Tomocerus mixtus | reverse complement strand
ATAATAGGTCAGTCTTATGCAACAACAATTGGCAACCCTAGTGCAGCCATTATTGAAAAAACGACGGAGAAAGTTTTATCAAAGAGTCTGGAATGGAGAGGCGTGAGCACTCACCCTACAGTCCAGACCGAACCCCTAGCGACCATTACCTGTTTGGATCATTAAAAAAAATACCTGAGGGGGGGCTTTTATCAGGTGACGAAGAGGTGAAAATCGCGGTGAAAGCATTTTTTACTCCCAAGAAACATCCTTCTACAAAAGTGGTATAGAATTGCTTAAGTCAAGATGGGATAAGTGTATCACACTTTGTAGAGACTACCTCAAAAAACAGTGAAGGTCTTATCTCCCTACCCCCCGTGGTTTCGTCAAGGCCCATAAATTCCTAAGACACCCTCGTACAACTGAGAATTTAAAACGTGTTCATAAAAAACTAAGAATCTGTTAATGTTATGCAAAATGCGTTAAATTCAATATCAAAATGGGGCTGTGAAAATTGGAATGACAATCAACATAGGAAAAATTAAATAATGAGATTTAGTAAAACCAGAGATAATGCTCCTCATATCCAAAACCCAACTATGGTCAACAACTGGAAAAATTTAATAGTTTTGCGTAATTAGGTTCAAATATTGATTGTATTTTAAATAATGAACTTTATTTATAAGTCTGTGCTTAAAAAGTTTTCCTAGGTATACTTCAACATTTTAGAAAATTTGCAACATTGCAAATTTATTGAAATTCATTGAAAATTTGGAGTTTGTTGTATTATGACAAAAACGTATGCATTACCTGTAATTGATTATTGTATAATTACGTACTGGCTGTGTGTATCTGAATTGAAATGTTCTACTACTTAAGTAATGTAATTATCGAAATGATTAGACTATAACCTGGATTCAGTCACTTCAATGATATCGACTTATTACGGGTATCAGATATACTATTCAATATTTAGTTATTATAATTTAGTGACTTTACACACGTCAATTATTTTGGCGTGTGCCCATTTAATGGAGTGTACTAAAGTAATATTGAATAATGTAATAACTAATGTAGTGGGAAATTGTTCGAAAATAAATAATAAAGTTACCCATTAAGATTTCAGAAATGACACATTACAGATTTTCCCAACACATTATGAAACGCAATAATTTAGAGCCTATTATTAGTAATACTGGGTCAGGTATTGACTCAGAGTAATCTAAGGCCCGCCCCGTGATCATAGTATATTTGGTAAGGTAAGCGGTAAGCCTAGTGTCCCGTTTGCTACTTCAATCTGCAATTCCTTTTTGGGGAGTTTGCAATGGGCCCGGTTAAGTTTCCTGCACACTGCATCACTTTAAGTCCCTAAACCTATAAAACCCTATTTATAACTTACGTTAATAACATTATGCTATTTTTATTAATGTTCAACATTTGTGGATACCACACATTATAATAATCTTTTGTTGTTTGTCTTAATTTTATAATGCATTAATTGTTAGTCCCAAACGCCCAGACTTTATATTATCGCAATCAAAACACATTATTGGTTGTAATTATTAAAATATTGAAAATGCAAATATTTTTTAAACTTGTCAATATTAGTTTGAGATTTTATGATGTCGAATTTACAAGAAGCAACATTGCATTAGAAGTATATAAGCATATTTCCTCATTATTCAGGGTGGTACAAGGGTCCTGCTTCCCCGTCAGTCCAATCCATTTTCTCCCCTGTTCTGGTGAATGCACTTGTCTTTGCCGGTGCAGTTGGGCACGATCGTCTGCGGAAGGTAATTGTGTCTTGGAAAAATCCGTTTCTTTGATCGTAGTCTCCGGAGAATCCCCACTTGTCTGATTTTTCCAAGTTTCTATTTTGAAAGGAACCACCTTCAGCCACCCAGACTCCAAACCACGCGCCACTATACTCATAACGCTTGAAATACTTGACACCGGTCAATGAATTTGTGTGTTTTTTATTCAAATTGAAAACGACGCAGTTGCAGACGTCCCCAGTTTCAAATTGAATTTCGTAAAGAAGTCCTCTAAGAAATCCTTCACGAGTTTCTTTTTGTTCGATGAATTTACCAATTGCATCTGAAATTGCAAGAGCCAGGTGTCCAACACTGACTGCTCCGTCAATCAAACTTGTCGCTGATCCAACTCCTTGAGATACAGCTCCAGCAATGGCAATGGCACTCCCTATCAGGTCTTGTCGTTTTTCCCGATCTTCCTCAGCGTCATCGTTGCTTGTTGGCACTTTGAGATTTTGAGAAATAATCAAATGATATCTTGTTATGGGATCGTTAATTATGAATTTTTAATTATTTGTGTATTTATTTCAAGTATTTTACCCATTCCAGTTTTATAGTTGTCAGCAACGTTGTCGATGGAGGCATATGTACCTAAAATAAAAATGTATTCAGATTTCCAAATGTATAATTAAGATTTGAAATGAATTGTGTATTTGTGTAATTTACAGGTAAATTATGTTTCCGTAGAATGAATAATTTGTATCCATTATTTTTTAAACATAAACGTTATATTTAACATTACTAATTACCTGCAAACGCGAAAGCGTGAAATAAAATCCAAATTTTCATCCTTGTAGCAATTTATTTTCGTAAGTGTATTTAAATAGATGTAGCCAATTTAAATGTATTGTAACTTTATGTGAGCCAACTTTGTCAAAGATTTTTGGCTTGATGAACCTTATTATATTTTAGTCAAATAATCAGAAAACTTTAATTAGATTGACGAACCCGGAAACTGGAAGTGAACTAGTTAAAAAAAGTTCGACACCCTTCTATGAGTTACCTACTGAAGTATAGACTGCTGATAAAATTCTGATATCTATCAAGACTATCAGACTTTAAGTGAAACAAAGCCTATAATTGCAATGGGGATTGTAAACTAGCAATAAAATATTACAGATTCTCAAATGGCTTAATATGGCTTCGGTTATTTCTTCTCCGTGTTTATTATTAAGATCATTATAAATTATTTATATATTGGGATGTACATAGAAATACAATTTCAAATCTTCAATGCAAGTTAACTATTAATTTTATAATAAGCGTTCCTGTAAAGCTACGTGAAATGGTAATATTTGAGTAATTACGTTGTAATTCTTCTGAATCCCGACAACTTCATCACAGCTCGCTTTTCCCACACTGTACTTTTTCAGTATTGCAACTAGGAAGGTAAAACTTGAAGCTGTGGATACATTATCCCCTGGGCACACTCTTGGACCTTTATATATTTATTAGTAATACATATGCATACAGGATAACCAAATATTTCTTAAGTAAAATCGTAAAATCGGTTAAAAAACTATAATATATTCAATATTTTGTATGTAACTATACCTGCACCAAAAGGCATCACTCTGTTCATTTTCTCCATATTAAATGTATTATCTAAATTTAGAAACCTTTGAGGACGAAATTCGTGAGGGTCGCCCCAGTAAGAAGCATTCATTCTTAGCGCCCACATCACATTTGTTATTAGTAGTCTCTGCACAAAATATTAATGTATTAAACAAAAACAAACCGTATTTTAATTAAGTATTTTAACATAATTTACGGGATAAATGTTTGAAAACCTCTTTTGAAGATTGTCCAAGATGATTATAACTTTCTGAGACGACATATCTATTTGCCAAGGGCAAAACATTGCCCATTCTATGAGCCTCCATCATTGCAGCACACGTATACGGCATCCTGTCAAAGATAAAACAAAAATATACAGGATCACATTATTTTCTATGCTTATTTTACATATTACCCAATATATAGTGCATTACTTTAATAGTATAGCATACGGATTCTTGAAAGACAGTGAGAAACTTGTACTCCATGTAAGGGAATTCCTTATTTTATAAACAATTATAAAGAATTAAATTAGTTTGTAGATTTTACCTTTGCTTGTGATCACTATATGAGGGGTTGATATTTCCAGGAACTACCAAATCAATTTCCTCTTGGATTTTTCTTTGTATTTCTGGATTCAGAATCATGTACATGAGGAAAAGTTCTAAATATTTGCTCGTTGTATCCATTCCGGCCACAAAGAACTCGACTAAAATTGCTGTTAGTTGACCCTTGCTATACACATGCCTAAGTTCTTCATGATACTTGTGCTTTTCGATTTCAATAAGAAAATATTCAACAAAATCTTCTGGCAGCTGTTTTTCCTTCATTAATTGTTCCTTTTCCTGTACAAATTTCTATAAAAAGATTTGTAATTATTTTAAACCGTAGAAAATTCCAAAATATTCAGGATACAAAGACTTACTTCAAAATATTCCGCAGAATTTCTTATTATATCATAAACTTTTTCAAATCCGAATAGATATCTTATGGTTTCCGGGAAAAGGCTTCCTAAGAAACCTTTCAAGACAGGAAATTTTTGCAGATTATTAATATTGTTACGCAGTCTCTCGAATTGTTCTTCTCCCTCCAGGAACTTTTTTCCTCCAATAGTGCACCAAATTACATTCACAACATGCAGGGAAAATAAATCCTTCACTGGAATTTTATTGCTTGTCCCGTTTTTAACACTTTCAATCTGGTTCAGTAAATCTGGTAGCAAGTCCGTGAGAATGAGGGATAAATTATCCGATTTTCCAAATCCTAGTTGACTCAGTTTTTTAATTGTGTAATTTCGCAACTCTTTCCACGTGGGCCCATCGTTCATAATGATTCCTTTAAAATAAATCAAATTAATTACACCTAGAAAATACACCATTTTAAATGGATATAGTAATCGATTAGTTTCTCAGCCACTTAATAGTATTACAAAAAAGTTAAACCTGTATCAGTCTTTCCATTGCACAATATTTTACTCAAAGAACGTGGTATCTTGCAAGAGTATTGTTTATTGAGAAAAACGTTTGCTATAGATTCGAAATCTTCGTTGACAACTGTAACAATAATTAGTTATTGATAAATATAAATTACGTGTATACGGTGTCTATTTGTGCCTATACAATAAATAACTAACTAAATGTAATTAATTGTAATATAAATGTAATTGTGTTTAAAAAAAATGAAGAATATATAAAATACATTCAGTTCTTACCAAATTTAAAGCCAAAAATTCTAAACAGCTTTGGTTTTCCACTGGGGGATACTTTATTTAGTTGTAAACACATTTCTTGTATAAATGGAATCTCCGATTTGTCTCGATGCCACTTGAGAAGTGAAATACAAAACTTGAGTAACTTCCACAGGCTTACATTTTCAAATTGTCCTTCGTCAGCTGAATTTTCTGTCATTGATTGTCACCCCAAAAGTTAATTTAAGAACTCTCGAATGTCGAATGTCATACATATTTAAATTAATATATAAAAAATGTTAGTGAAATAATACCTGAACCATTATGGTACTTTTGAAATTTGATTTTCAAAATCCAGAGACAAATGCAAGACATTGTTAGAACCATTCCTGTACTAATATTAAAGGGAAGCCTAAAAGATTCCGCAAAGTCCATAATTGAAAATTGTCACAAAATTATACAACTTATCCTAGAATTAAATTAATAAAATAGTTAGTATATTGGAGCACTAAAATCACAACATAATGCCACGAGACTTAAAGCTTTGCAATTCGCATTAGGTGCTCTGTCATCGACAATCTTTAGATCTTGGGAACAGAAATAGAAAAATATTTTCACATGCAAGCTCTATATAGTACTCTTGTATTTAGTAACTACACATACGAGTATAAGTTATTGTTTTTGCAAGGATTCTTGATGTATATACTACGCTGTCTGGAAATGTAGTTAAGAGACTGCCGAAAGGAATTACAGGCCCAAACACTTTAGATTATTGTTCCCTAAAATCTTTTGGAGAATTTAATAGATATGCTAATACTACTTTGAGTATTAAAATATTAAATTAAATTATATTAAATAGGACATCAAGATTTTCCTGTCAAACCACACTCACTTCTATTACGGCCCTGAAAAATAATTTAAGAATTATTATTATTATAAGGTATTGAATATTCTGTAGTTTAATATTTACTCATTATCACTGAAGTAATTAAAATGATATACGCTATGTCAATACATAATATAAAAAGTGTTCCATACATTCTTATTACTATTGACATTTTACTGTAGGTACATGTAGGAAAACTTGGTTTAATGGGAATATTATTAATGCAGTTGCAGCGGGTTTGTAAAGCTAATTGTGTGGGAAAACTTGTGTAATATTGAGAAGTTACAGCTTATGCAGGTATATCTCCTTGTATATACATATATGTAATATGTATTGTGGGACTGACCGATGTCGGCAATTATTCCCATAATGAAATACTTAAGCATCATCGTGCTGTAATAATTAAATTATATAATATTTGTTTCTTTTTTCTCACTATAGATATAAATAATAAAATGCATTTATTTAGAGTTTTAGTATTATTTTACAAAATTGCTAGCGTTTATTTCGTTAAAACTGAATACAAAAAATATTATGTTGGTATAATTTGTAATTTTGTCTATACATATTAAATAAACTGAATATGCTCTACAATAAGTAAAAAAGGGTATATAAGTGCCTACTGCAAATTACAACGAGTACAATTAGTAAATAACTATAGAATGTCAAAAATTACCTCTACATGCCCGTAGCCATTTGGATTAACTGTTGCAGAGATGCTGGAGTCCAGGAACTTGCGTCTCTTTGAATATAAATCACATTTGCATTGATATAGGCAAAAACATTGCCAACACGGTAGACTTGCTTCCCTTCGTAGTGGCGATTTGCCAAAGGCAGAAATAAGAGTCCCAACTCTTCACATTTCATCTGGACCAAGTCTTTAAATCCATGGGGAACTTGACTCGTCATCCGAAGGGCGTCTGCCATCGTCTCCATGTGTTGTTGCTGTTGTTGTTGCAGATTTTGTTGAGCGGTTGGCGCGGACGGGTTTTGGGAGGATGAAGGGCGACGCAGGATGTAACTGAAATCCAAGGGTTGTCCTGGGTTCTGAATTGAGGCTCCCAACACTTCCAGGGCCTTCTGCAAATATTCTGGGACACAAAAAATATGAAAATTAATATGGCTTCGGATATTACACATCTTTGTGGCACATCTTAATATGCTAAATATTTTAGCAGATATAAAAACATATTTTAAGCTTCTAGAAAACAAAATGTTAATAAATATTGTTTCATTCAAATTTCGTCGATTTTAGAACGTCTTTGTAATCTTCAAAAAAGTTCTCTGTATTTTTAGTAGACTGTTTATAAAATATTACGTTACATTGATATTATTTTGACTACACGTTAATAATTGGCTAGGTCCTACTCATTCCCTATAATTTCAGCTATTTTTACAATTAAAAAATAACAGTCTATCTAAAATATTATAGAAAAAGTATGTGTAACTGTTGGATGATTTAATTTTAATTGCTTACCTCGAACGGTTGGGTCTCCAAGGATGGATTCAGGAAAAATAGATCGCCACCAAGAATACCACTGGGCAACTTCGGCATAGTTGGGGCGCTGACTCAGCCACCCGACCAGGAATTGGAGATAGCGGGGGAAGAACACAGTTTCAAGGATGTTAACGATGCTCTGGAGGGGCACGATTTCCACCCACTCCATCAGCCACTTCCAGGGATCTGTCATTTCAAATCAAAAACAATTAATTCACAAAACAACAATAATAGTTTAATAATGTTAAGTATATTATATTAAGTCACATTAGAACCCGAGACTAAAAATAATCAGTACAACAAAAAGTATCATATATTTGCATTGGCTTTGTTAACGTAACTAACAAAACTAGAATGTGACTATGTGACAATCAGCTGTTGACTTTGACTTGGCTTGACAAAAAAGTAGACAAATTAAATGACTACACACAGCTGTTGTAAAAGGTAACCAATAATCATGCAAATTATAATAGATCTATCGTCTATGTAAATGTAAATTTACCTTGGACTTGTAGAACGGGAGTCATCACAATATCTTGCACCACCAACTGTAGTTTGGGTACAATATTTTTAATAAGGAAAGTGTCCATGGTCCCTTTACTAAATACATCGATCCAAGGGGTGAGGATGAGTTTGGCGGACATGTCACTCGGATGCCATTCTCCCAAAGCAGTGGCCAACTTCCTTCGAATGGTGGGATAGACCAAGTCCAGTAGGGCCCCCAGATGGTTAAGCCAGGGGTGAATCCAGGAATTAATGGGAATGGGATCTGAGAGGGGGTCCCATTCCTCCACGGCTTGATTTATTCGCGGAAGGATTAATTGTTCCTGAATATTCTGTTTTATCCAGATGGGCAGCAAACAAGTCCATGTCTCCAGCACCTGGAGCATTGGCTCTGCATTCTTCACATTCCAGTAACTAAAGTGAAAAATACAGAAAATTACAACTATTGTCAATGTTTATTAATTGGTAGAGGTGTAACTTATGAACAGAGTGCAAATAATTAGCCAACAAATTTGAGTAAATCAAATTTTGACTTAAAATTGCAGTAATAATTAAATATAACTAAATAAACGTGGATTTATTTTAAAATTACCTAAACTTTCGCTAAATATGGCAAAACTTTGCAAAAACACAATCAAAAATAGTTATTAGTGAGGAAATAGTCATTCATTAATTATAATTATAGGAAAAGCAACATAAATATAATTGAAATAATGAAATAATATAATCATTTATTGACTATAATTATTTAAATAATGATGAAATCGTTATTACATTGTTATAAATTATAATTATTGAAAAGCGTAAGCCTAAAATAATTTAAATAATCTTCAAATCAAATTATTATAATTAAAATAAAGGTACTAACGTGACACATTGTCTAAAAGATGGCATCCAGGCTTCCCACATTATCAGTTCAATTTGTTGAGTATGATTGCTTTGAAGGGACGTCCAGCTCATAAACATTT
The DNA here is from genome assembly GCA_034694165.1 of Tomocerus mixtus. Taxonomy (NCBI): domain Eukaryota; kingdom Metazoa; phylum Arthropoda; class Collembola; order Entomobryomorpha; family Tomoceridae; genus Tomocerus; species Tomocerus mixtus. The sequence continues at coordinate 23,744 of JAQFYC010001584.1, read as the reverse complement.
CCAATGGCCATTTTGGATTTTCTAGAGGATTCCACAATTTTAGTTTGTCCTTCAAGAATTCAATGGCAAGGGAGGATGCCAAATTGTACAGTCCATATAACTCCCACTCTTCTAGCTGCTCTCTCTGTCAAATATCAAAGAAATCCAATTATGTATCATAAAAATATTTGTATTAATTTATAATTTCAAAATTCAGAATAAGAACTATTAAAATAAAGTAAAATTATAACGCCACAATTACTTTACCTGTAGTTTAGCGAGTGAAAGAAGTACGTTATTCATTTCCTGACCCTTGGATAAATTCTCCACCTCAGACTTCAATTCCTCCAAAGTTTTAATTAGCATATCTTCACTTTCAATCATTTTTGCTAATTTCTTATCCTCGTCCTCGATTTCAATTGTTCGATTGGCCGCGTGTCTGGTTTTGTTATCATTTCTAATTATATCCTGAAATTTAAAAGTCGAAAAATGTATTGGAAGCAAAAGCAAAGGAACATTTAAATAAGATATTTAGAAATGTTAGTAATTGGTAACTTACCTCTTCACAAGTGTCTTTTAAAATGTAGAGATTGTGTAGTAGTTCGGGCATATCGAAAGCCGATTCCGTTTTCACTATTTGTATTTTCTTCACCTCCAATTCCTCGCGAGATAAATCCGGTTCCCAGTCGTCGTTCGGTTTCTGCTGTCCCGAAATGGCATGATAGCCACTGAGAATTCTTTGTTCGGGTCCGGTCAAATCAATCACTTTCACTTTTGCTAAATGTCTAAAATTGTAAAAAGAATGACAGAGATTTAGTATATATAATGTTTACTTAATAAATCATATAAATATGCAAGACGAAGATTACAGCGCTTTTCGTCATTCGTCTATACGGAAATGCGCTCTACATTGATTCCCTACACAGAGAACACATTTTTAAGCATCTGTTTTTGTAAATGTCATCAAAGAGCAGCTGATATTTTTTCAACATATTCATGCATAGCAAACTGCAATGCAAATATATTACGTGACTTAATAGTGTATACTTAAAAAAGGTCAGCTGTTCTTTGTTGGCATATATGTTTTACAACCTTACAGCCACAGTCACAGTAATTGGAACATATGTAATATAATAAAAGAATGTATCATAATGACATTTTGTATTTGGTTATTTATAAATATTTTTACCCAGCGTCCGGTCGCAAGACCCTTAAGTGTTTCTGATCCAAAACTTCTTCTGCAGTCACATATTGGTATTCAACTTTTTTATTTGACTGCTTCTGCCACTTTTGATCTGATTTGTTAGTTGATGAAGGTTTATCTTTGGAAACATCTTTAAGTTTAGCAACTTCACCGAGTACTTCTGCAGGTTTCGTCTTTGCTTCTTTGCCATACGCACCTAGAAGTTAATTACATTTAATTAGAAACTGTGGAAAGTAATAGTGATTTCAAAAAAGTTAATAAAACTGATTAATTTTTATAATTAATTATGAACTATTAATTAAAAACGTGTATCATTACCTATAGCACCCCTGCCCTTCCTTACTTGGGCTTCAATCGGGGCGGCAATTCCCTGAAGATCCTTCCCCAGTCCCTTTCCAGGCTCGTAGCCCATCTTCATTGCCATTTTCGCCCCCATCCCGTACATGTCAAAGCCGGAGCCAACTCCAGATTGCTTAGTCCGCATTCCAGCCAACATGTTCATATTAAACTGTGTCAACTTTTTCTTCCCAAATCGATTCGGCATTTGAATTTGGACTTCATCCTCACTGTAAATTAATAAAATGAAAAGTTGACTATGAATTATACTAGTTAGTGTAAGTAAGATAAAAAGTAAAAGATTAATAATTTATTATTAATTGAAAGAATTAAATTAACACATACCTTGAGGAGTCTGTAACAGGTAAATCCTTCACTTGCTCATCTTTTCCATCTTTATCCTTATCTTTATCTTCTTTTTCGGCTGGTTTATGAATTCCGCCCGATACAAAAGCAACATGACCCGAATATGAACCTTTCTTAGGGGGAGCGGGTCCCGGTTTACTATTACGTCCCTCTTCGTCACTTTCATCATCAGCCCAAACACCTAAAACAATGTTAACAATATAATTATGAATTATCATTTAATTATTATGCCAATAAATGTTATAATTAGTTAGAAAATGAGAATATAAAAATAATGTCAAGTGTGTCATATGACATACCATAGATGTGCTGATTTTTTGTGAATTGTTTTCTGAATCGGTTAGGATTGAATTCTGTTTCAAGATCGTAATCCGTAATCTCAAAACTTTCTACTTCTTCGTTGTCCGACATGGTCAATGGTTATCAGTTAGCAGTTAGACAAAAAGATTTCAGGTGTGTAGTGTTTTACAATGGGTAACTTCGCTTATTAGACTCAAAATTCGAAAGGATTTAATTTATTAATTCATAATTACGAAATATGACAAGTTTGCGGCTTTATTCTTTTCTCCGGCAACGACAAGGAAATTCAGTTGAGTGATTTTGAAAAGTGGCGGTGAGAATCCCAGCTGAGATTGACTAGCTCAGATCTTGTGTGCTGGAAGCTGGATGGAAGTTCACCTTTCTCACTGTGCCCCGCTGTTTGAAGGTAGCCAAACATTAATTTTCATAGTTGACATTTTAGGAGGTCGCTTTTTACTATTTCAGTTAACTTTAATGCAACATTTATTCATATCCGATCCGGATTAGAATCTAACGAAATTATGAGCTATACTATAATAATTTTTAACCAATCTAATCTAAACCCATTTTCTACGTTAAAATAAACTATATTGTAAATGCAGATCATAATGCCAGTAAGAGTTCAATCAAAGCGCAGCTATGAAAAAAAAATCCAACGTTTGCACGCAAAAACTTTTCTGGTCTAAAAAAATGTTTTCGACAACTAATTACAGTTCGAACAAAAAACAAAGTCATGCCTCCTTCCCTGATAGCTAAACGTAATTTGGGTGGCCCATTCATTTGGATTGATTGAACTTTAATTGAATTTTGAATTCTTCTCCCCTCCATGATCTGATGAAGAAGGAAAAACAGGGCATTTTTGCTTCCACTGAAATTTTTATTTTCAAAAAATTACAATGCATTCATAATTAATCCATATTTCATTATAAGTATGCATTTGTGTAATATGTGACAAATGTTTAGTAATCTATTCATTTATATTTTCATCTTTTGTTAGTTTTGCACCAAAAGGACTTAAAAATACTACATTATTTAGCTGTGGCTCATAATTGTGCTAATTAACTAATTACAGTACAATTTATTACTTAATTACATCATATAATGTATCATAATATGATCATAATGAGTAGCCTAGCTGTTGTAAGTCGTAAATAATTGCTTTTCTAACCTAAGTGAGCTACTTTATCATATAAAAGGTACAATTCGCCATTTCATATTCCTTCTACATCCTTGACCAGGACTATCTGTACAAATAGTTTTACATAATTTTTAAAATATTCCTATTTTGGCGATAATTACATGCAATCTTAATTACAGTTCCTATGTTCATAATAAAACTGATATGATAAGTAATGTTGGTAAATGACAGTTATACAAAGGAAGGGTCTGCTAGTTGCTAATGTACTTAGTACTTTGACCATGGCATAATGAGAATAATGACCCACAATTGAAATTAAGTATTTAAATAGGTTAATTGTAGCCAACAAGTAGGAAAATTCGTTTTGACTAATAACTGTTCTCAAAAATGAAAGATATATTCAAAATTCAAAAATCAGTTTAAACTTATTAAGATGGACAATAAACGTACGAACTATATTTTGCGAAGGGTTCGTTGTGCATTTAAACTTTCATTTCACTATTTTGTTGAATAATTGTACATAATTATTTGTTGTTGTTTGACTGTTGGGATATAGGAACATTGGAAGTAGGGTACAGTTTATTTTGAATAGTTTGTTGATGTGATGATTTAAGTTTAATTTAATTAAAAGGGGATGAAATAAAATAAAATAAGAACTATTCGTTGAAATCCTTGAGGACTCTCTTGGCCTCCGGAACTCCTTTTTGGGCCGCGACGCGCATCAAAGCCAAACCCTCTGCGAAATCCCCGTCCTTTAAGGAGAATATTGATGAATTGTACGTAGCCAAAGGGTGTCCGAGGTCTGTAGCCTTTCTGTAGTACTCATGTGCCAACTTAGGTTCCTGCATCCGGTCGTAGGCCACTCCGATATTGTAAAAAGCTCTTGCTGATCCCAACTCGGCCCCTTTACATAATAATTCCATGGCACTAATAGGAGGAGTGTTGGAGGAGGGTGTGCCACCAATCACACCGATTTCACATAATTTTCCGTTTTCTTTTCCGTGAGGGTACTGACCCTGACCCTTGTGAAGAAAAGTGAAAGCTCCAAGTGCGCTGTATAAATCAGCTGATAGTCTATCGACGATCCCATCGATATTTGGTTTTTTATTTTCAACGGGCTCCTTTTCTTCGAGTCTTTTCGTCTGGAGGGGGACGGAGGACTTGAAGAGATTTAATTTCACTGGAACTTTACTTTCCTCCTCGAAAACGATGTCACAGTCATCCGCGTCAGTTGAATCTTTTTTAAAGCTGAAGGAAGAGCCGAAGAGAGATAAGTTGTCTTTGTCTTCCTTGAGGAAAGGCGTGGCATCTATTGACTTCCTCTGATGGGTGGAACTGCGCTTGGTCTGACCTACGTAGCTGACTGTAGAAACGATGGGCTGACTCACAACTTTGGTTGTCACACCGAAGGGACATTTTTTGTTTACACTGCTTATGAAAGGAGTATCCTCCCCGAAGGTGCATTTACGGTGCGTCAACTGCCAAGCAAGAACCAAGCCCGTTGTCCAGCCAAGGGCCTCGTTCCATGTGTGCTTCGGGGGAACAAACTCGTGGTTCCATTTGTTGTTAGTTTTGGTGTCGTCCCCAGAAACAGTTGGGTACTCACTCTCTCGCCATTTTCGACAGGAACCTCGGAAAGCACGACAAGCCGCTCGATGCATCCTTCAACCTCCAGAAAACCTAAAGGAGATTTTAATTGCTAATTAATGCCTATTTAGCAGTAATTTATTGATTGATAGTCACTAGTCACTAGAGAAAATATTGTGTATTGGTAAATGCCTCGACAAACCCTTTCGTCATTTCGCCCAAAATATAGGAAAATAGGCGACAAATGACAGGGGAAATTTTAGTAAATTAAATATACAATATATAACAAATAAAAATTCACCCACAATTAGATAATCGTAGATCGCGGCGTCCACAAATGACAAAACAAGCTGATTTCCCCTAAGCTGTAACTTCCCCTTGTGATTGTTAGTTTGTAAAAGATCAGCTGATAATTAACTCGTGATGATGATCCTCCAAAATACTTCGTTCATCGGTCCATTTTCCAAATAAGAATGATGGATCGTGATTGAAAGTTTAGCTAAGGTTTAGCGGCCTCGGTCGTCATCTGGCTTTGGAGCCTGTCAAATAAATACAAAATTCAATTTTGAATTTGTGAAACTATAATGTTGAATAGCATGTTAAACTATGTATAAATTGATTAATGTATGTATTAACTCATAAAATCAATTATTGGTAGCTCATTGTAATAAACAATCAACAATAAAATATTCATATTATTTTGTAATTACCAGTAAGGGTAGTTAGTAGTTAGTAATAACAACCCCCGTTTAAAGTCAAAAATCTGTCAATCACAGAAGTCGGTGCGATCCTTGAGCAATTTTTCAGTGCAAGTGCAGCAAATCAGCGAAATCGGTTGACGGTGGCCTTGGTCTTATTATTGTTTATAGTTCTTATTAATTAATTATCAACTGTTTAGTTTATCTTTGGTCGTTCGATCTACTGCGAACGACGAGATTACTCAGCTGAGAAGTTGCTTGTAAATAAATACTAAACAACTAAAAGTGTTGTAGTAAAGCATGCTGCTGCGTAGGTAAACCCTTCAATTATAAGCCGCGGCTTATTCGTAATCCATCTTAATTGTTGTCGTAACTAATAAACAAATAGTCGTAGGTGGTTGAGCATTTTTCGACAAAGTTTTGTGCATTTTGGCACAATTTCTAGATATAGCACAGGAAAAATGAACAACACATTTTAAAATTATTGATTACCACCAGCTTTTGCAATAAAACAGTAAAAAGTGTGCAAAATAAAAGTAACGTTCGTTGTTGAAAACATTTTGAGTGCATTTTTGTATCTATGGGTGGTCTCAGCCATAAGCAATGGGGATTAGGAGACCTATTGTCCATTTTCCGGGCACCATTGCACCAGCTACTGATTTAGGAATGCATTTCCTTCGATGAAAACTTGGTGAATACAAACTTAGATCGCACTATGCTCGAGGAATACGACAGAACTCGTGACTTTTTTAACCTTATGGTTACTTGTGTTTCATGTGACGTAGTGTGTGTGTGTGTGTAGAGTTGCGAGACTTTACTACCGATAAATGTAATGTAGGTCGCAGATGGACGAGGAAACAATAAAGCTATCAAAAGTATTCTACGAAAGTGTATGTCACTAAAATGGTACGAGCAAAGATCTGCAGCAGATGACACCGGAAGTCATGACGAACATAACGAGGAGACTAAAAACATTGTTTACTCTCTCGAAACAAATCCACTCAAAATACCGGTAGGTTCCGATATTGAATTTTGCAAAAATGCTCGTTTTCATGTAAAAGAAATAAATGATTTTAACATAGTGAATATCATTTCCCAAATCTGCGTATTCCAATGCCCCATATTTGCAAATATGAAAAAACAAAAAATGTCAATCCAAAATACTCAACCAACTTTTTGAAAATATAAGACTAACACGTAAACGATGGGGAGTTGAGAAACCTGCATAATGGTTCAGGGCCACAAGAACACATGTATTTGAGTAGGGGAGTTGGAAAAGCGTCATGCTGCGTTGTTGCGACTGTCGACTTATCAGCAAATAGTAATAATAATAAACCATGCAAATACGGGTATGGTACCATGCATTTTTAGTCGAATCTCACACTGTCTCGCATGGTACCATACATTTTTAGTCGAGTCTCACACTGCCTCGCATGGTACCATACATTTTTGTCGAATCTCACATTACCTCGCATGGTACCATACATTTTTAGTCGAATCTCACATTATCCCAATTAGTTGGGGCATTGTGAGAAAGTATTTATTTTTGCATTGAAGTTTGTTAACATAATTCAAAAGGCTTTCAATAACATTCAAATTCCCGCAATTACGAGTATCGGGCTTTTAATCAGCTTTAAGTTCTACTCCGGGATGTGAAACAAAGATTAACTCAATCTATACTTTTTTAATTGAATAATGAAACTTAATTAAGTTGCGCACTAGAAACCATTTAATCATATTGAACAGCAGAACATTTTACTTCATAGGGAAAGAGTACTTTGTATTATTGATATATTAATGTCAATATTTGTAACTTTTGGCAGTGGAATACGCAGATTTGTGAAATGATATTACCAATTATCGCAAGATATTATCCCAGTCTCTCGGTGTGCAATAATTTTCGGCAGAAAAACATTTCAATTAATTTACCGTAATCATCTACTATTCATTTACTAAGGTATTTATTGCAGAATTGATATACATATGTACATTAATTGCATACTATTCTTTAGCCGAACCAGATCACTCAATAATAGTCAAATACTTAAAATATGAATATTATTATTAGTCCATTCAGAAACATATAACAGTTTCAATGTATGTTATTAGATAAAAGCAATAAAACCCTAGCGTTTGTTGCTGGAACGTCGAAACTCATTTCTGACATTCCCTGTTCGGTTCCCGTAGGTAAGGGCTAAGCTAATTGAAAAGGGCAGTTTTTTGGCAGGTTATTCCTTACAGAATAGTGTACTATATTTGGGAAAACATTTTGTTCATCATTCAACATCATTCATAGCTACATTTAGTGTAATTATCGATAAATTCATAAAAGCTGTATTATAGCCCATGAATCTACATTTCCCCCACAAAATTACTGTTGTACTCTTATATTCATTTTATCATAGTTGTGCCTCCATTTAAATAATAACTTAGGTTACTGTCTGGTAGTCATAAGTAGCGTGACCAAAAATGAGAGCATCCCTTGATAGAAGTCGAATATCCTCGTGTATTTCACTGCTCTGATTGGGCCAATGGCTATCCCATATCCCCTGAGGGATTTCAGCCTTCTTTGGTTCAATTTACTGCTCTCTGAAACCTTTGACTTCATTTTTGTGATAAATTCGTTCGAATTTTTCCAGCAGATGGCAAACCCAACCAGGATTAGGGTATGCGATATAATGGCCACAAGAAGGATTATTACGAATATTGTGTATGCGCCTGCAGTGCTTTTATCGCGCAGGCGTATGCATCCAAAACTTGCGACGATCATCGTTGAGGAAATAGCGTTAAGAATTGCTGGCAAGCAAAAGGAGGTGAAGCTTTTGTTGAAAAGGATATTCAATATCCTCAATCTGGAGTAGGACCCAATTTGTTCCTCCAGACCTCCTCCTCTTTGTAACTGCAATCTGAAAGCGATGAACCATTTGCAAAAATTTGACAATTGTTAAAAACGCCATTTAATTATGAATAAAGTACTTTTATTATATTTTTACTTTTGTTCATGGATTAAATTATAATTCCGAATGTTGTAGCTGATGATGTAGATAAAGCTGACAATAAATGGAAGTGCCACAATCCAATCGAACCCAGTGCGGGCTAGAAATAGACAAAATCTGCCAGCAATATTTTCCACTTTCGTTGAATTCATATGCAGACCCATGAATAGATCCAGATCTCTCTGTACGTTCATCAGCAGAAAGAAGATCATGGTAGTTCCGTAATGCAGGGGGAAAAGATATTTTGAAATTAAGAATTCAATCGCTTTTCCAATGTGGCTTCTCTTGTCGTATGGTTGCTGATCTCTATTACCTTTAAAACGAATACATTTATAAATAAACTGGTATAGTAACCACTATAAATGACCAGCAAAGGTACATTTTTAGTCGAATCTCACATCGCCCCACATAATACAGTCCGTTTCTGGTCAAATCTCACATTGCCCCAATAAGTTGGGGCATTGTGAGAAAGTAAAATTTATCCTTGAATTGAAATCCGTTGACACAATTCAAAAAGATTGAACCGTTTAAACGCTACAGAGTAGTTTATCTTACAAGACGTACCCCCTGTACCCTATTTGTGCCAAGTTTTGTTGAAATCCGTCCAATACTTTAAGCGTTATTTTGTATACGGACAGACGGACGGACTGACTGTACGAAACCATATCCAGCTTCGCTGGTAATTACAGCGTATAGTATGGATCCCTGGGGGACCGTTGAAAACTCTGTTGCATAAGAAGTTCCCCGTGTCCACCAACACATAAATTGATTACCAAAACTAGGTTATAACAACTTACCTTTTAAGCCTTCAAGTGTGATATAGTTGTACATACAATTTAGTGTGCTCACCATTTCCTTAGCGCGAGTTTCCACATTAGAAAATATAGCAGCAAACGTTGTATAAATAGCGATATCAAAAGAAATAACAATTAACTCAACTCCAAAATTTTTAGAATTCATTTCGGATTTAAATTGAAATATTGCACGGAAAAGGAGGATGAAATGGATGCATTGATATGCTTTTGCTATTTTCATTGGCTTAGAGATGGAAAATCTCCTTTTGTTGTTATCATATCGAAAAGGCAACATATTTAATTGGTGAAGAATATTAATATAACTCCCAATCCATTGTAAATTATCGTTATTGAATTCGTAGTCTCTGTGTATAACATTTCTTACAGAATGAAACACATTTTTCAAACTTTTTGATGCTATAGATAAATATTGAATAATTTTTTTCAACATTTTGAGAGAGAGGTTCAATGTTATATAGGGAATGGCTCCTGCTTTGAGAACAGTGGCGCCCACAGGCATAGGCCAAGTAGGCCAGTGCCTATGTCATATTTCAAAAATCTTTAATAATTACATGTAAAAATTAAAAAAAGTTTGTCATATCTCATATCTGTGCCTATGTCCATATTGTCGTGCCTATGTCAAAAATTTTTCTGCGGGCGCCGCTGTTTGAGAATGCGAATGACAATCAGCGCAACTCTTATCGTTTATATTTTATAGGATTTAGTCATTTTCTATTTCGGGATACTCATAGATCAATTAAGATTATTCACATATATACTGCCCACCTTTAAATAAGATTAATATTCCCACATTCACTGCCACTTTATTTAGTTTTAGATATTAGGATTAGTAATAATTGGGAATAATAATCAATTCTACTTTTTGATTAGCTAATAAATATAAACCAAATGAGGATTGTTGAGAGACTCAGTCGGAGTATGGCGTGTTTGTGCTTTTGTCCCTACATACTGACACATTTTTAATTTTTTCCATAGTTAAAATCCATAGTCTGATTACAGACATTTTTGTTTAAGTTTGGTTAAAGTGCAGGTGTTTAGGGATATCGCGTTTCGTAATTATAGCGGGGACGTATTTTCGTAATTGTCTTATTCCCTATTCACCTTGCACTTGGTGTTAAAAATGTTGATTATATTGATGATTTGATATAAAAGCTATGTGTACATATATGGATTACTATTCTGAGAAGCACAATAGACTTAACCACCTACCTATAAACCAAATAGGAAAAATTCCTCTTTTCCATTCATTTAACAATAATTTATTTAAAGTCATTATTATTCTGCAATTGCGAAATTTCCATATCGCGTCGGACCGACCATCCTTTAGAGCTGCTTTATATTATGCGTATTAGATAGTAGTTAATGCCTTCAAGTAGTTGTTAACCATATTCCTACAGAATAAATGATTCGGTTAATAATTATTTTCAAAGTAAGCTTGTTATTGATTTAACGTGTATTTATACGAAATGTAATCTTTTCACATTACTTGAATGTAATGTGAAAGAAGACTGTATGTACTTAATAAGTTGGTTATGAAAAGTGTTGCATTTGGTGGTTGTGGTAATGTACCTAGGTAAGGAGGGCTGGTTTGATATTAGTGATAAATCTAATCAGAAAAGAAGTTTTCCATTATGTAAGGTTATGAATTGTGGAACAGCTTTTGTTAGGAATTCAGTGCAGCACCAGGCAATTTTAGCTTGGAATAAACTACCTAGAAAGAATGTATTTTAGAATTAAGTTTTGGTACTTTGGTGGAGAAGGCTAAGGAATTGATTGTCTCTGAACGGAATATGGATTATTTTTATTATTGATACGTAAATGATTGGTGAATAATGTCGTTGGTTGTTGGTGAAAGTTGTTGTTTAATTGTATATTATTTTGTTAGTTTAGTTGTGTCAGAAATGGGAGAGCAGTAGCTATTTTAGCCCGCCCGAGTATACTCGGCAGGCTTATTTAAATATGTATACTGAAGCCTATGTTTTGTGTGGATGTAATTTCGGAGACACGTGACTAAAGCCAAGTATCAAGTATTTAATCAACTGTATATACTTATAATAGTTACCTTAAGGGTAGCCACCAGGGGAAGCAAATACATGTATTTTCCTACTCCACCAGTTCATGGAGAACTCAATTAAAATTCGATCAATACGAATGAGTCACCCACTTAAATTAAGCTTAGCTATGAGGCTCGGACACATGATTTTGTTTTTTGTAAGTTTCAAACTATAAGTTGTCGAAAAGATATTTGTTAGAAAAAAAATCAGAAAAATGTTTGCGGGAAAACTTTGCAATTTTTTTCTGACCCAATTAGAAGTTAATTTAAAAATCCGGTGACGATATAACCGAGCAGTACCTTGAAGGCATCTCCAGAAAAAAATTCGACTTTTTTCGATGATCTATTATTGAGTTAGGCATGAAAAACTGAAATGGCAAAATTTTAAATTTTGTGTAGGGTTTTACATGGGCGCGCTAGTTAGCTTCTCACGAATTTGCATCCCCTAGTGCCTACTGCCTACCCTTAAGTTTCATAAGTGGCGTAGATAGGCACTCACGTATTTCATATAGCACAGTAGCGTATCAGCATAATACAGATATAAGATATAATTTAATTATTATCTCAAAGTTTGCGTTTCTCCTTTATGGAAATGGTAAATTTTGTCTGTCTGTCTGTCCGTCAGGTTGCCGCATAACTCAAAAACGGTTTGAGATATCAACATCATGTTCTCAGAATAGCCTGCTGGGGTTTCTCCACAAACAACATTGAAAAAGGCGTCAAACGGCCCCACCCTCTCCGAGCTATGTCCTCGTCTCCAAATTTTTAAAGTGAAACATATGCAAATGAGGTATCGTTGGAAAGCTTATGATCTTAAACATACAACCATGTAACAATTTCGTCAATCAACTTATCCCCCTAAAAATAATGATTAAGTCCACAATATTTTATCTACATCTGGCAAATAAAGGTATTGTCGGAAAGCTGTTGAAACCAGGAATGCAACTATGGATTTCAATTTACCCCAATTAATTTACAGTAATCATCTACTATTCATCTACTATGTAGGTTTTTATTTCAGAATTGATACAATACTTGCATACTATCAAAGGCTGTAGACAAATACTTAAAATATGCATATTATTATGGTCCATTCAAAAACAAACTAGTTTCAATTTGGGTATAAATAGATATTACTAGATAATTGCAATAAACCCCCAGCGTTTGTTGCTGCAGCGTAGTAGCTCTTTTTCGATATCCCCTGTTCGATTCCCGTAAGGGCTAATTGGGGAGGACAGATTTTCCGCAGATTATTCTTTAGTAGAATATTGTACTGTATTTGAGAAAACATTTTGTTCATTCAACAACATTCATAGTTACATTTAGTGTAATTATCAATCTATTCATAAAAGCTGTATTATAGCCTATGGATCTACATTTTCCCCATAAAATTAGTGTTGTATTCCTATTATACATTATACGTTGATAACATAGTTGGGCTTCAATTTGAATAATAAATTTGGGTTCTATTTGGTAGCCATAAGTAGTGTGACCAAAATTGAGAGCATTCCTTCGTAGAAGTCGAATATCCTCGTGTATTTCACTGCTCTGATTGGACCAATGGCTATCCCATATCCCCTGAGGGATTTCAGCCTTCTCTGGTTCAATTTACTGCTCCCTGAAACCTTTGACTTCATTTTGGTGATAAATTCGTTTGAATTTCTCCAACAGATGGCAAACCCAACCAGCAGAAGGGTCTGATATATAATGCCAATAAAAAGGATCATTACGAACATTATGTATACCCCTGTAGTGGTTTTATCGCGCAGGCGTATGCAGCCAAAACTTGAGACAATCATCGGGGAGGAGATTGTGTTAAGAAGTATAGGCAAACAAAAAGGAGTGAAGCTTCTGTTGAAGAGGATATTCAATATCCTCAATCTGGTGTAGGATGAAATATGCTCCTCCAGTTCTCCTCCTCTTTGTAACTCCAACCTGAAAGTTAAATACCATTTACAAAAATTTGTTAATTGTTAAAAATTCCATTTGATTATGAATTAGGCTTTTGTTACTTTTGCTGATGGATTAAATTATAATTCCGAATGTTGTAGCTGATGATGTAGACAAGGCAGACTGCAAGTGGAAGCCCCACAATCCAATCGAACCCAGTGCGAGCTAAAAATATACAAAATCTGCCAGCAATATTTTCCACTTTCGTTGAATTTAAATACAGACCCGTGAATAGATCCAGATCTCTCTGTATGTTCATCAACAGAAAGAATAACACGGCGACTCCGTAATACAAAGGAAAAAGGTATTTTGAAATTAAGAATTCAATCACTTTTCCAATGTGGCTTCTCTTGTCGTATGGTTGCTGACCTTTGCTCCCTTTAAAACAAATAAATACATAAATTACAGCGTAAAGATTCTTGGGGAATCATGGAAAACTCTTTTTGTATAAGAAGTTTCCCTTGTCCATTAACACATAAATAGATAGGCTTTAAGTGTTCAACAACATTTTCAAATATTTTCTCAATTTCATAAACTAATATTAAAAATTAATTAAAATATTCCATATAAGGTTTTCCCTGTGAGCAAAAATTATTGCTCACATTCAAATTGCTCTAGTCAAAGATCATCCTATACCAGAATGACTTTGCAGCCGCTTAATAATACCAACAACTAGGTTATAGATTATAAGTATGAAGTAGAAACAACTTACCTAAGCCTTTAACTGTAACATTGTTGTATATACAGTTTAGTGTGTTCACCATTTCCTTAGCGCGACTTGCCACATTAGAAAGTGGAGCAATAAAAGCTGCATAAATAGCGATGTCAAAAAAGCTGGTAATTAATTCAACGCTAAACTTTTTAGAAAGAATTTCGGATTTAAATTGTAATATTCCATGGAAAAGGAGGATGAAATTGATGCATTGAAATGCTTTTGCCATTTTTATTGGCTGGGAGATGACAAATCTCCTTTTGCTGTTATCATATTGAAAGGGACACATGTTTAATTGGTGAATAAAATTAATATAACTCCCAATCCATTGTAAATTATCCTTATTGAATTCGTGGTCTCCGTGTATAATATTTATTACAAAATGAAACACATTTTTCAAACTTTTTGATGCTATTGACAAATATTGAATAATTTTATTCAACATTTTGAGAAAGAGGTTCAATGTTATTATATTTAGGGACGGGCTCCTGCTTTGAGAATGCGAATGGCAATAAGCGCAACTCTTATCGTTTATATTGTTTTAGAATTTAGTCAACTTTCTTTTCCGGGATACTCATAGATCAATTAAGATTGTTCAAATATTTACTGCCCATCGCTAAATAAGATTAATATTCCCACATTCACTGCCACTTTATTTGGCTTTAGATATTAGGATTAGTAATAATTGGGAATAATAACCATAGTCTGATTACAAACATTTTTGTTTAAGTTTGGTTAAAGTGCAGGTGTTTAGGGATGTCGCGTTTCGTAATTATAGCGGGGACGTATTTTCGTAATTATCTTATTCCCAAATCCCCTTGCACTTGGTTTTAAAAAAGTTGATTATGTATAATGATGATTTGATATAAAAGCTATGTGTACATATATGGATTACTATTCTGAGAAGCACAATAGACTTTTAAACCAAAAAGGAAAAATTCCTCTTTTCTATTCATTTAACAACAATTTAAAAGTCGTTATTATTCTGCAATTGCGAAATTTTCATATTGCGTCGAAATGCCGAACAAATATTTGCGAAAGCAAAAACAAAAACTTTAGAGCTGCTTTATATTATGCTTAGATAGTAGTTAATGCCTTCAAGTTGTTGTTAACCATATTCCTACAGAATAAATGATTCAGTTAATAATAGTTTATTTAATCAACTATTTATAATAGTTACCGTAATTTTCTTAAGTGGCTTAGATAGGCACTCACGTATTTCTTATGGCACAGTAAGAGCATCATCGTGTAAGCAGTTTTACGTAATTTAATTATTATCTCAAAGTTTGCAATAATTTAGTATTTTTCATCTTTTGGTCTGTACATTTGTTTTTCTTATTTAAGTGCACAAAGGATTATAGCTAATCATTAATTCCCACAGTCGACCATAATTGATTTGAAAAACATCATTATTGTTGAAATTCATATTACGAAATTCCCGCACAAGTTAGAAATACGGAATAAATATTTTCGAAAGCAAAACAACAAAACTTAAATATTAAGGAGCTTGTCTCTTCTATGTAAATGATATATTCTAGTCTGTCTGTCCGGCAGGTTGCCTTATAACTCAAAAACGGTTTAGGATACCGACTTCTTGTTTTCAGAATAGCCTACTGGGGTTCTTCCGCAAAAACCATTGAAAACAGGGGTCAATCGGCCCACCCTCTCCGAGATATGTCCTGGCCCTCAAATCTTGTGAAACACCAACCTCTGCCTTAAACTCATAACCAGGCCCACAATATTTTAAAATTGTAACATAATATGGCAAATAAAGGTATTGTTCGAAAGCTGCTGACATCAGGAATGCAACTATGAATTTTAATTTACCATAAACCTGAGGAAACTGGAGATTTCATGAAAATTTTGACGATCTTTATGTAATTACGTAAAAATCGGCATAGTGTAAATGTAATTAGTAACATGAGTATCAATTTACTACATATTTTATATAATAATATTATTACATTTGTTACTCATTATTTATAAACTTTTTTACTTGTGCTTTTAGCATTAGAATTTATTTGCAAATCGTTGTTAGTCCAGCAATTACAAAATTTTCGTATCCTGCCCAAATCCGGGATGTTCTCAAAAACAGACTTCATTTTTTCATTTTTCCACTTTAATGTAATACTCAATTTATAATTACGTGCGTGGGTTATGTTAAACCCCCTCTCCTCTCACTCATTCCCATAAGTGCATCTTACGATCTACTAATAAGCGATTTGAAGTTTTAAATTCTTAATAATCTGTCGCCCGATATTAAGATAAAGCAAAGCTCTTCATTAATTAACACTTTCATACTGCAATAACAAACTGCAATTAACTGAAAAACATTTCAATTAATTTACCGTTATCATCTAGTATTCATTTACTAAGGTACTTATTGCAGAATTGATTTACATGTACATTGATTGCATACTATTCCTTAGCCGAACCAGATCACTCAATATAGGCTCAATATCAAATAGGCAATAGACAAATAAATACTTAAAATATGAATATTATTATTAGTCCATTCAGAAACACAACAGTTTCAATTAGAGCATGTTATTAGAAGAGTGCAATAAACCCCCAGCGTTTGTTGCTGGAACGTCTAAGCTCTTTTCTGACTTCCCCAGTTCGATACCCGTTTAGGCTAATTTAGAAGGAGAGATTTTGGGCTGGTTATTCTTTAGTAGAGTACTGTACTATATTTGAGAAAACATTTTGTTCATTCAATTACATTCATTGTTACATTTAGTGTAATTATCAATCTATTCATAAAAGCTGTATTATAGCCAATGGATCTACATTTTTTCCATAAAAGTAGTGTTGTACTTATATATTCTATATTAACATAATTGTGCCTCCATTTGAATAATAACTTTGGATACTATTTGGTAGTCATAAGTATCGTGACCAAAAATGAGAGCATCCCTTGATAGAAGTCGAATATCCTTGCGTATTTCACTGCTCTGATTGGGCCAATGGCTATCCCATATCCCCTGAGTGATGTCAGCCTTCTCTGGTTCAATTTACTGCTCTCTGAGACCTTTGACTTCATTTTGGTGATAAATTCGTTTGAATTTCTCCAACAGATGGCAAACCCAATCAGAAGAAGGGCCTGAAATATACTGCCCAAAAAAAGAACTAATACGAATATTGTGTATGTCCCTGTAGTGGTTTTATCGCGCAGGCGTATACAGCCAAAACTTGAGACAATCATCGGGGCGGAGATTGAGTTAAGAAGAGTGGGCAAGCAAAAAGAAGTGAAGCTTCTGTTGAAAAGGATATTCAATATCCTCAATCTGGTGTAGGATGCAATATGTTCGTTCAATGCTCCTCCTTTTTGTAACTCTAACCTGATAATTAAATACCATTTACATTTGCCAATCGTCAAAAATTCTATTTGATTATGAATTAGGCTTTTGTTACTTTTGCTGATGGATTAAATTATAATTCCGAATATTGTAGCTGATGATATAGACAAAGCTGATTGCAAGCGGAAACCCGACAATCCAATCAAACCCAGTGCGAGCTAAAAATATACAAAATCTACCAGCAATGTTTTCCACTTTCGTTGAATTTAAATACAGACCCGTGAATAGATCCAGATCTCTCTGTACGTTCAGCAGCAGAAGGAAGATCACGGAATTTCCGTAATAAAAAGGGAAAAGATATTTTGAAATTAAGAATTCAATAACTTTTCCAATGTGGCTTCTCTTGTCGTATGATTGCCGATCTCTGCCACCTTTAAAACAAATAAATATATAAATTACAGCGTAAAAATTCTTAGGGAATCATGGAAAACTCCTCTCGTATAAGATGTTCCCCGTGTCCATCAACATATTAATATGTAGGCTTAAAGTGTTCAACAACATTTTCAAATATTTTCTCAATTTCGTAAAATTGTAAGTTTAATATTAAAAATTAATGAAAATATTCCATATAAGGTTTTCCATGTGAGCAAAAATTCTTGCTCACAACAGTTCGCCTTGATACTCACTTTTTATCCTAAATCATAACTTTAAATAATTATACATTTCGTCTCTCTAGTCAAAGATCATCCTATAACCAGAATAACTTTGCAGCGACTTAATAATACCGAAAACTAGGTTACAGGTTATAATTATGAAGTAGAAACAACTTACCTAAGACTTTAACTGTGACATTGTTGTATAGACAGTTCAGTGTGTTCACCATTTCCTTAGCTCGTCTTTCCACATTAGAAAGTGTAGCAATAAAAGCTGTATACACAATTATATCAAAAAAACTGGCAATTAACTCGACGCCAAACTTTTTAGATTGCATTTCGGATTTAGATTGAAATATTGCATGGAAAAGAAGGATGAAATTAATGAATTGATATGCTTTTGCCATTTTTATTGGCTTAGAGATTGAGAATCTGCTGTTGTTGTTATCATATTGAAAGGGACACAGGTTTAATTGGTGAATAATATTAATATAACTCCCAATCCATTGTAAATTATCCTTTTTTAATTCGTGGTCACTGTGTATAACATTTATTACAGAATGAAAAACATTTTTCAAACTTTTTGATGCTATAGATAAATGTTGAATAATTTTATTCAACATTTTGAGAATGTTGGATTCAATGTTATATAGGGAAGGGCTTCTGTCTTTAGAATGCGGATTGCAATAAGGTCAACTCTCGCTTATATTATAATATGATTTAGTAATTGTCTAGTCCGAAAGACTCGTGAATCAATTAAGTTTATTAAATTGCATGCCTGCTTACCGGCCCACCATTAAATAAGATTAATCTTCCCACATATACTGCCACTTTATTTGGTTTTAGATATTAGGATTAGTAATAATCGGGAGTAATAATAAATTCTACTTTTTGATTAGCTAATGAAACCAAATAGGAAAAATTCCTCTTTCCCATATATTCAACAATAATTTATTTAAAGTCATTATTCTGCCATTACGAAATTTCCATAGCGAGTCAAAATTCCGAACAAATATTTGCGATAGCAAAAATTAAAACTTTAGAGATGCTTATATTATGCTTAGGTAGCAGTTAATGCCTTCAAGTTGTTTGTAACCGTATTCCTACAGACTAAATGATTCAGTTTATAATTATTGTTTATTTAATCAACTATATACTTATAATAGTTACCGTAATTTTTGTAAGTGGCTTAGATAGGCACTCACGTATTTCTTTAAGCACAGTAAGAACATCAGCATATAAGTAGCTTACGTAATTTAATTATCTCAAAATTTGCAATAATTTATTTATTTTTTCGTCTTTTGGTCTGTACATTCGTTTTCCTTATTTAATTGCAGAAAGGATAATAGCTACTTTAATAGCTACTCATTAATTCCCACAGTCGACCATAATTTATTTGAAAAACATTATTATCGCTCCAATTCATATTGCGAAAATCTTGCACGAGATAGAAATAGGGAATAAATATTTTCAAAAGCAAAACAATATAATTATATATAAAACTTGAAATACATTATTAAGGAGCTTGTCTCCTTTATAAAAATGATCTAGTCTGTCTGTCCGTCAGGTTGCCACATAACTCAAAAAGGGTTTGAGATATCGACTTCATGTTTTCAGAATAGCATACTTGGGTTTCTCCGCAAACACCATTGAAACAGGGGTCAATCGGCCCTACCCTCTCCGAGTTATGTCCTCGACTTCTAATTTTTAAAGTGAAACATTTGCAAATGAGTTATCGTTGGAAAGCTTATGATCTAAAAATAAAATCATGTATCAATTTTGTCGATCAACCTCGGCCCCTAAAAATAATGACCACGCCCACAATATTTTAAATAGAAACACATGGCAAGTGTCATCGTTTTAAAGGTGTTGATGTAAGGAATTCAAATATGAATTTCAATTTACATCAAACGTAGGGCAATGTGAGATTTAGTGGGAATTTAGTACTAAATGTCTCTAATATGCCATTTAAACTATTTTTATCACCAAACACGGTAGTTTGAAGAAACATTTAACAATTTTGTGATTAGGACGATACATGAGGACATCCGTTTGCACCGGTTTATTCCAGAATTGATATATATGTACAATAATTGTATTACGATTCTTTAGGCGAAGCAGAGCACTACAATTAGTCAAATAGGCAAAGAATATAGACAAATACTTAAAACATGCATATAATTATGGTCCATTCAAAAGCAAACTAGTTTCAATAGTATTCTGCAATAAACCCCCAGCGTTTGTTGCTGCAGCGTAGTAGCTGTTTTTCGATATCCCCTGTTCGATTCCCGAAAGGGCTAATTGGGAAGGACAGATTTTCGGCAGGTTAATATTTAGGAGAATACGGTACTATATTTGAGAAATCATTTTGTTCATTCAACAACATTCACAGTTATATTTAGTGTAATTATCAATCTATTCATAAAAGCTGTATTATAGCCTATGGATCTACATATTGCCCATAAAATTAGTGTTGTGTTCCCATTATATAATGCGCTTATAACATAGTTGTGCTTCAATTAAAATAATAACTTTGTGTTGTGTTCTATTTGGTAGCCATAAGTATTGTGACCAAAATTGAGAGCATTCCTTCGTAGAAGTCGAATATCCTCTTGTATTTCACTGCTCTGATTGGACCAATGGCTATCCCATATCCTTTGAGTGACTTCAGCCTTCTCTGGTTCAATTTACTGCTCTCTGAAACCTTAGACTTCATTCTGGTGATCAATTCGTTTGAATTTCTCCAACAGATGGCAAACCCAATCAGGAGAAGGGCCTGAAATATAATGCCAACAAGAAGGATTATTACGAATATTGCGTATATCCCGGTATAGTGGTTTTATCGCGCAGGCGTATGCAGCCAAAACTTGCGACGATCATCGGGGAGGAGATTGTGTTAAGAAGTGTTGGCAAGCAAAAGGGGGTGAAGCTTCTGTTGAAGAGGATATTCAATATCCTCAATCTGGCGTAGGATGAAATATGTTCCCCCAATTCTCCTCCTCTTTGTAACTCCAACCTGAATGTTAAATATTAATTACCAATTACAAAAATTTGCCAATTGTTAAAAATTTCATTTGATTATGAATTAGGTTTTTGGTACTTTTGCTGATGAATTAAATTATAAGCACGAATGTTGTAGCTCATGATGTAGACAAGGCAGACAGCAAGTGGAAGCCCCGCAATCCAATCGAACCCAGTGCGAGCTAAAAACATGCAAACTCTGCCAGCAATATTTTCCACCTTCGTTGAATTTAAATACAGACCCATGAATAGATCCAGATCTCTCTGTATGTTCATCAACAGAAAGAAGATTACGGCAGTTCCGTAATACACAGGAAAAAGGTATTTTGAAATTAAGAATTCAATCACTTTTCCAATGTGGCTTCTCTTGTCGTAGGACTGCCGATCTCTGCCACCTTTAAAACAAATGCATTTATAAATTACAACGTAAGGATTCCTGGGGAACTTGAAAAACTCCTTTCGTATTAGAAGTTCACCGTGTCCATTAATACATAAATAGATTGGCTTTAAGTGTTCAACAACATTTTCAAATATTTTCTCAATTTAATAAACTAATATTAAAAATTATTTAATTAAAATATTCCGTATAAGATTTTTAATGTGAGCAAAAATTCTTGCTCTTGCCTTGATACTCACCTTTTATTCTAAATCATAACTTAACTAAAAGAAGTTTACACTTCTTCTCTAATTACTAATTATATACTATACCAGAATGACTTTGCAGCCGCTTAAAATACCAAAAACTAGATTATAGATTATTAGTATGAAGTAGAAACAACTTACCTAAGCCTTTAACTGTGACATTTTTGTACATACAGTTTAGTGTGCTCACCATTTCCTTAGCGCGTCTTTCCACATTAGAAAGTGTGGCAATAAAAGCTGTATAAATAATGATATCAAAAAAACTTGTAATTAACTCAACGCCAAACTTTTTAGATTGTATTTCGGATTTAGATTGAAATATTGCATAGAAAAGGAGGATGAAATTGATGCATTGAAATGATTTTCCCATTTTTATTGGCTTAGAGATTGAGAACCTCCTCTTGTTGTTATCATATTGAAAGGGGCACAGGTTTAATTGGTGAATAATATTAATATAACTCCCAATCCATTGTAAATTATCCTTATTGATTTCATAATCTCTGTGTATAACATTTCTTACAGAATGAAACACATTTTTCAAGTTTTTTGATGTTGTTGATAAATATTGAATAATTTTATTCAACATTTTGAGAAATGAACTCAATTTTGTATAGGGAAGGGCTGCCTTTAGAATGCGGATTGCAATAAGGGCAACGCTCGTTTATATTATCATAGGATTTAGTCACTTTCCAGTTCGAAAGACTCGTGGATCAATTAAGATTGGTTTTAGATATTAGGATTAGTAATAATCGGGAGTAATTATGAATCCTATTTTTTGATTAGCTTATAAAACCAAATAGGAAAAATTCCTTTCCCATATTATAGTCAACAATAATATCATTATTCTGCAATTACGAAATTTCAATATCGAGTCACAATTCCGAACAAATATTTGCGAAAGCAAAAATTAAAACGTTACAGCTGCTTTATATTATGCCTAGGTAGTAGTTAATGCCTTCAAGTTGTTGTTAACCATATTCCTACAGAATAAATGATCCAGTTAACAATTATTGTTTATTTAATCAACTATATACTTATAATAGTTACCGTAATTTTCTTAAGTGGCTTCGATAGGCACTCACGTATTTCTTTATAGCACAGTAGAGCATCAGCATGTAAGTAGTTATACGTAATTTAATTATTATTTCAAAGTTTGCAATAATTTATTGTTTTCGTCTTTTGGTCGGTACATTTGTTTTTCTTATTTAATTGAACAAAGGATTATAGCTACTCATTAATTCCCACAGTCGACCATAATTTATTTGAAAAACATCATTATCACTGCAATTCATATTACGGTATAAGTATTTTCTAAAGCAAAACAATAAAACTTGAACTACATTATTAAGGAGCTTGTCTCCTTTATGGAAATGATATATTTTGTCTGTCTGTCCGTCATGTTGCTGGATAAATCAAAAACGGTCTGAGATATCAAATTCATGTTTTCAGAATAGCCTACTGTGGTTTCTTTGCAAACACCATTGAAAAAGGAAGTCAATCGGCCCCAACTACTCCGAGTTATGTCCTTGCCCCCAATTTTTTAAAGCAAATTAAAACATAATATATGGCAAATAAAGATATCGCTGGAAAACTGTTGACATCAGGAATGTAACTATGAATTTCAATTTACCCCAAATCTGAGGCAACTGAAGATTTCATGAGAATTTAACCACCACGATCACCATAATGACCTTCATATTATAATTACATAAAAAATGGTCATAGTGTAAAAGTAATTAATAGTGTGAGTATCAATTTACTATATATTATAATAATAGTATTACATTTGTTACTCATTATATATAAAAGTTTTTACTTCTTTTAAAGCACTAGAATTAATTTGCAAAACGTTGTTAGACCGGCAATTACAAAAATTTTGTATCCGGGGTATTCTCAAAAACAAAATACTTTATTTTTCCATTTTTAGCCCGCCCGAGTGTGCGAGGCTGGCTTATGTAATCGCAATGTCTGTCCGTGCGTCCGCACGATAACTCG